>JUDQ01000154.1:2518-77684 GCA_000812075.1 Scedosporium aurantiacum
CATTCCTTGGAAACCGCCCCACCAAGTCTTGAAGGCTGGTGCCATAACTTGGCCCAGGGTCACCAATATTAGCGCGCAGGCGAAACCGGCTGCGAAGCTGTTGACATTTGGCTGCAACGACGGCAGGTACAGGAACCCTGAGCCGGCGGAATGCTGGGGTATGACGAAGATGTCATACTTGCCAGGCGGCAAGCCTGAAGATTTTGGTACCTCTCCGTGGGGCGGAGGTGGAGGGGGCTGGCTCATCGCGGAATGTCGACAAATCTATTTTCGATTTGGATTGCTCGACTCCAATATATGTAATTGAGGGAAGAGACGGTTTATTGGGAGGTCGTGGCGTCCATTGCCAAGATCGCTACGGGAACTGGAATCATCGTCGTACAGTTAGCATCTCTAGTCGGGTGGCTTCGGGATAGCGCTGATGCTTGGTAGAGGCTATTTCGATTCCTGGATAGGGTCGGGAGATGGGATATTTGGGGCTGTTACTCACAAACAGGAATGAACAACAAACGCCGGGCTCCGGAACCAATGCTGAAAAAGACTGGTTGAAGTCCGCCAGGAAAATAAATCACACGAAAGAGAAGTAAACTGGGAGTCGTATGAGAGGGAAACGGTTGAGGTCGTAAACGTTGCTATGTATGGTATGGAGGTCGCTCAGTTGATGTGTTGTGTCGCAAGGTTAACTAACGGCCGCCCTGTCAGGAGGAAATCTTGCTGGACAAAGGCTCTGCTTGCTTAGTGTTCGTACTCGTCGATATCGATTGCTAAAAACCATCAATGGAGGAGTGGGTACAGGAAATAATGCGAGGGATGGAGAATGAGGAAGAAAAGGGAGAGAGAGTAAAAATAATGAAGAAAATCTCGTCGTTTGCTGCTGACTTGTACCTTCCCCCTGCTCCAGCCGTTGTTTACTCTGGGACCAAAATTTGGAGCAAATGGGGCAGTGGCGGTGGACGGGGCAAGGGAGCGCTTCAGGGAAGTGGAAGTGACGAGTGGGATGTGGAATGTGGGCACGGGAGGCGGGATGGTGCCCCGTCGAATGATTAAGGCTAGAACGGTCGAGCTAGTTACCGGGCTAGGCTACGAGAACCAGTAACACAGCGCCAAGCTTTCCCATTACAGAACGCTCCAATGCCCGATTAGTGGTCGTTTATACATTGTATCGTGCACTGCAGGACAATCAGCCCGCCGGTGGGGGCGGTCTCTGTTCCAAGTCGGGACCTCGGATTGATTCCCTCGATCAAATTGATCAATCACCCTGCGGTCTCATCAATCTGCTTACCACCCTCCAAGACCGACACTGCACTAGACTGGGCCTTATTTCGAACAGCTCGATTGGCATTGATTAAACCCGATCCATCGATCAATCCACGCCAATTGGCTTGCCAATCTTACGGAGCAGAGTATCTGGTTCTGTCGGCCATCCTCAACGGCATCGCGGTTTTGCTATTTCAATCCCCAGCAGACTTCTACTTTGTCCGCAATGGGTATCGGCTGGAAACGATGCATTGAAGGATTACGAAGTACGAAGTAGCCAGACTGCTTGATGACAAGCAGACGGTCAGAGTCACCCATGCCCCTGTTTTGCGCCCTGCAGCGCCAGGCTATCCCAGGCCATTTCGGAATCATGGATCAAATCACACTTCATTCACCAGATGGTGGCTGGCATAGCCCCTAACCATGGCAATCCTGCCTGGATATCGCGCCAGGGTCCTTTCCCCACTCCCTCGGAAGAGGCTGTTCTCTGCATCCTCATTCTTCGTGCATGGGAAATCAGAGCTGCAGAAGATAGCAACGTGGAACGCGTGCTCTCAAGACCTTGCCCGCTACCCCGCACAATCGCAGGCTGGTGTTTACGCTTCCAAGTATTGGTTTACTTCGTACTTCGTACTCTGAGGCATTCTGCTCATCATTGACTGCTCGTGCATAAAGTTGTTGTGCTCGACGCACATCGAACACTCTGTCACATTACGAAGTGTTGATGAGTTGTCCAGGGAAATTATCCAATCCACCACCCCTGGTGGTTGCCTGTCCAGTTGAGCATTGAGATGTCCAATCCCACCACCCCATTTACAACAAGGGTCGCATGAGCTAGGAGCAAAACCGGGCTTTTCCATTAGCCAACAATTTGACAGTCTTCCTTCATCTTCTTCGAGGATCGAAGGAGGGAGTGAGACCTCTTCCAAAGTCCAAGTCAGACGACGCCCATCCATTGGAGACTGTGGAGTTGTCAATCAAGCGCCGGAGAAGACGCTAAACACAAACACATCAATTCGTTTCCCCCGGAACATGCTCTCCCCCAATCTAAGCACCAAACTCTGATACAAGATCTTTTTCGTTGATGAACACCAATTGGCGGTTTAATTGTTTCTAGCACTATCATCAAATAATAGCCGCCGCCGTATTTTGTGATGGAGATGAAATTTGCTCTTCCGGCCTTCCGCCCCTCCAAGAAAACACGGTGGGTAAACGGAAATCTCGCATCCAACCTCCTCGTTCGACGCGTTCTCGCGTTGCCCAGCAACGCGAAGTGTGAAGCGAGGTGACGTAGCGACAACTGGCCAATCGATGACGAGTCGGGCTTGGCGTGAGAGTGACGGGGACCAACGCCAGCCAGCCAAAAACGAAAAAAAAAAAAAAAAAAAAAAGCAACAGAGTGCGAGAAGGAACCTTATTTGTCTTTTTTGCATCGAAGTCTTGTTTTTGTTGTTCTAATACCGAGACTCTTCTTTTTTCCTTCTTCTTCTTTGCAGAGCGGGAAGCCTGCCGAAAATGGGGAAAAGCAACCAGAATTGTCTCAACTCGGAGGGCGGCTGAGTGCCAGCATCTTTTTCCCTGCAGCAGAATCAACCAGGGGGCGGTCCGGCGCGAGGTACGACCAAACAGTGACTGGAGACGGGTCCCCGAGCTGTCGTTGGCCCAAACCGTTGGTGTGGCTGGTTCGAAAGTGCCTGCCGCATGATCATTCGGTAATTCCAGGAAATACCCTTCACACCAGTCCATTCACACGAAAATGCGTTTCGAGGCTACGAATTACGTCTGCAATATCCGAGGTCTCTGAAGGGCCAAGGCTAATCAAATGTCGACGAAGGGTCTACTTCGTAGGAAGGAGTGCACGGAGCTGAAAGCGATCGATTGATGATGTTTCGACCACCTACCTAGGCAACCATGCAAGAATCGTTCGAACCACTTCAATCCTTTGGACTCGACCCTCGACAAATTGTTACGTGGCACGGTGTGAAATATATGCAATCCATGATGATAAAGTAATGCCCGGTCCCATTTAGCAAATGATAAACCCATGATTAAATCTAGATGTAAGCACGAATATCCAGAATCCCTCTCAAAGAGTAGAGCACCAACTGCACGCCCCACAGCAGTCCAGTAGCCACATTCTCCGTGACCCACCGGAGCCAAAGAATCATCTCGGCCAGCAACAAGAACCCTCGAACCACCACCCCCACCACGAGTCACAGGTTTCTCGTCCTATTCTTAGCCACGCGAATCTTGTTGCCTACCCGGTCCACGTCGTCGCTCATCATATCGAGCATCTCCGTCTGCCGGTCGACCTCGTCCTTGATGGCGAGGCCAATCTCCTTCTGCCTGCGCACAATCGCCGTGAGCTGGTCGACATTCTGATCCTGCTCGGTAAGCACGCGCTTCTGAAGTGATAATAGCTGGGTGTTGTCCAGCTCTCTTGTTTGGTCCGTCTCGGGTAGCGGCGCACCGATCACGCGACCACCCGGCCGGGGACCACTTGAGGTTGATGATGACGTTGAGGCTCCCTTGAGAAGCGACGTCTTGTCTACGCCCCAGGAGGGACCGTCTCGTAACCCTCCCCTTCCGACGTTCAGAGATGGGGATATAGTGTTGCTCAGTTTCTCCAATCCCTCTCGCTCCACTCTCGCGGCACCTAGTAGGTCTTTTCGCCTCCTAATCTCTCCGTCCCCGAGCCTGCTGCTGTCCTGGATAGCTCGCAGCCCATCGGACAAGCTGCTCAGTAACGTGCCCGCTTTCACGAGTTCCTTCTTAGCCGCTGCGCCGGCCTCGGCTGCAGCCGACGTATTATGTGACTCGTATGCTCCATCCCTCCTCGTAAGATGGCTCTGCGCTGCATGCAGACAGGCCTTCATCTCCCTGTGCATGTCCAGCCACACCGTCGGGTCCGCTGCGCCCACGGCTGCCGTGCTAATCATGCCCGCTGCCGACGCCGCTGACGCCGATGCGCTCGAGCTCGGCAGCGATAGGAAGCTCCTCCAAATCTTGGTATCCCTCCACCGTCTATCGGGCGACTCTGCTATAGCGCGTAGGTAGGCTTCAAGGCCTTGGCGCCGCAGCTCGGTGAGTTCGGGAGACGACACGGTGGATTTGATCCATTTCTTGGCCGGAAGAGGCGCTGGGGGCGGCGCGCCTACTTGGGTCGTTAGGGCGGAGTGGAGGGCGGCAAAATCGGAATATCGCTTCTGGACGACGAAGGAGCGGAGGGGTAGGCGGAGGGTGATGTTGTAGAGGGTGAAAGGCTTGGACTCGGTATTGGAGATGATGGTTGAGGGTATCGAGATTTCGGCTGGCGGAGCCATGGTCGCTACTGCTTGCTTCTCGTCTCTCTGGATTTCTGGGTGGGTATTACTTTCGAAGGGGGCTTGGACGTTGAGGATTGGGAATCGACAGGCTCTAGCAAATGGTAGCCTTGTCAGGGCGATTCGATTCGCAGAGGATGCGATGGCAATGAGTGTTGGTGATATCGGATCGGTGGGGTAAATTTGGTGCTTTGCATGGGAATTCTGGATGGGAGTGATGGTCGAGGATTTAAGAGAGGGAAGATCAGGTTGAGATCAATGAGGTCGGTCCCTGACGAGATGCTGTTGTGACTTGCGGAGTTGGGGTCAAGCTTTCGGAATTTGGTTCATGCACCTCATTGGGCGGCTCGACTGCCTTTTTCGTCAAGGGGCAGGTGATCCCAAGATTAGGCATCGACCTCGAGTGACCCATTTCCGAATCGGACATTGGAGAGACATTAGAAAGACATGGGGAAACTGGGCAAGATCTGGGCGGTTCGAGGCACCGGAACGATCGCTGAAGAAAACCAGGCTAGATAATATCTGTAGGGACCATCGCGTATTTTCGGAAGTGCATGTAGTTTACTCCGTAGTATGCAAATTCCCATGACAAAATTCGAATTTTGGCTGATATTACCACTGATGTCGCTAACATGTGAAACAGCACGCTCTACCTGTTGTGCTCTCACCGCCTGGTGGCTTGAAGTCACAGAAGGTATCAATTATTCCATCCTTACGAATTAAGCTCCATTCCTCGATCATCATGATACCAACTACCAAATTCCTAGTTGGGAATAACTGTAACCTGCTCGTCCGTCATATTAACATACTCCTCATAGACATCCCCGCCAGGTGCTCTTCTATGACGATATGAACCTCACCATCGGCATCATCTTTTGATATCCTAACTTTTAAGGATTCGGGGGACTGGCACAGAGGTTTTCGCTTGGACAAATTCCATGGATCCCAGCCCGTGGCCACTACACCAAAGCTTGGCCGCCTGCTATTCAGCCAGCCTGAAAACCGTGCTCCTGCTACCGCCAACATTGTCTCCTCCGAAGAGAATCTTGCTAGCCTAGATGCGTAGTTGTAGCGATATGGGAAGGCACCTGGAGAACACTTGCATCGATTTAGTTTGAACAAGATAATTGCACCGAGTGCAGGGTTTAATCGATCACTGGCCCTTTCCGGTCCGGCGGGTCAAGTGATGTTGCAGTGAAATGGAACGAATGGATTGCACCTGGTCCCTGCAATTGAGCGAACGGGCTTCGGATTCGGGTCCAAATTCCAAGGTTCAGCACTCAAGCATCCCCGTGGAATTGGTGGACTTGAAAAGAACGTTCTGTTACACAACATCTTTTGTCACTCGGGAGATTTCCTATTGCCATGTGCGGCGTAAAAGAGACCTAGTTGTATTCTATGGTATAACTCAAGGCCGTAAGTGCGAAAAGCTTCACTGAATCCAGTCATATAGGTACAGTAAAGAAAAGTACCGAGTCAAGGCTCCTTATAAGAAAAAAAGCCTATGATAACTCCTCGCCCAATGAATTTTCGTCAACTCGTTGCTATGTGCAGGGCTTCCATCTCCCACGCCGCCTCCCTTCATTAGTCCAATACTGGTTGTTTTTTTTTTTCTTTTTTTTTTTCGCCCCCCCTCTCGCATCTTTCCAGCATCTTCCGCCGTCATTCGTAGGGTTAGAATGTCTCCTGGTCATCAAGACCATCGCCTTCGGTGGGAATCTCGAAGCCTTCCTCGGTTGAGTATAGGATAGACTGGATCTGCTTAATAAGGCCATCTTCCTGCTTCTCCAACTCGGGATCCTCCTCAACGGCCGCTTGAACCAAGAGCTCGATATCTCGGAGTTTGCTGAAGTAGAAGTCGCGCTCCCTCTCCAATCCGGTGACGGTCTCTTTGAGGTTGGCATTCTCTTGCTGGAGGGCAGCCGAGGCGGCCCCTCCTACCTTGGGCCTACCAGCAGTCGGTGTGGTTCCTCCCCGCCTTGCACCGGCACTCGCAACTCGAGGCGGGGCGGCTGAGGGGGGCATTCCGCTACCTTTTCGTCGCGCCACTGCGTCGTAATCGTGGTCGGGGAAGTTCAGATCCCAGTAGCGCTTGGTCCATTGCAGGAACTCTAGGTTGTCCTGCATTTTGCACTTGACCAATGACTGGACAGGGATCGGCTTATCGATTCCATGCTTGTTAAAGCAATCTATGATGACGGATAAGTTAGAGCGCCCATGGTCCCTTTGTGCCCATATGAGGACGGCATTGATTGATCGTGGAGATGCGAGCGGGGTTGTCTGTGGGTGTAATCTTGGCATCGGGGTTCGGAGGATGCTCACTCTGAAGGACCTTGAAGTTTTGGATATACGCATATTCGCTGTTCACATTAAACTTGACTCGGGACATGGGGACATCCAAGAAGATGCTGTCGAACACCTGGCATAGCGCCGCTCTGGAAAGCGTCTCCCGTTAGTCGACTTCCACGCGTCGAAGAGGTGAGCATGGAATGTGGGGGAGAGGTGGAGTTCTTACCCGGTACCGCATTGTTCGACTTTGGTGATGTTCAGCTGGAGGAGCTGGTTAAGCCATGCAACTAGTTCCTGTCTATGATAACGGTGTTAGTTTGCTGATTATCGTGCCTCTTTCGAGCGTTCAAGATGCGAGTTGGCTCGGCGTACCTGGATTCACCCATCTTGACTTGTTCAGGAGGGGTAGGAGGGGATATGTGGAGTGAGTATTAAGGATGGCGAGAGCGCAGCTGGTACGTGGGAAGAAATAACCCCCGAAGATGGAAATGGGTATATGTTTGATGGGTAAAATGACGCCGATAAGAAAATTCGAAAACACGTCAAGGACTTGGAAGGATGCCTCTATTCCGAGAACGCCTTCCCTTTTGTTGCCTCAGTCTTTCAGCCTGGAAGAAATGTACAAAGTACGAAGTAGTCGTGGTCACCCAATCAACGAAATAAAAATGGTGGGGTTGTTTATATAGGAGGTGGGCTCGTTTTGTGCCTTGGCCTGACGTCGCCATTCATTTCTTAATAATAAGATACTTTTCGAACATGAAAGAATGGCTGTATATCTTCGTACCATGATTCATTGCCTGGGGCTCTAGTCACGTGGATCCCAGAGAGCTTAGCTCCCGCGCCAGCTCAGTTGCCAGGGGTCCTTCGTGTTCACATTGGTGATGGTCTGAAGGATGACTTTGTAATTTAATTACGTAGTGTACGAGGTACGAAGTACTTTACTTCGTAGACTTGTGTTTTGTGTTTTTCGCTGCAAGACCTTTTCACATGGACCTTCCACGTCGTCGTTGGCAGTTGAGGAAATGTGGGGCAGGCGGTGAGTGGCAGAATCCGAAATTTTTCTGGAAACTGCCCCTCGAGGAGCTCAACGACAAAAGGTTTTTACCAGCGCTTCCTAGTACACAATTGTCCATTCTTTGCTGCTAATTCTCGACAACGCGGGTTAAAAACAGAGGTGCGCCATTGACGCCGAGCGAATCATGGCGGTCTCTCACAGGAAACGGTCAATTGATGACGACTTCGTCTACACCATCGAGGACTCCGACGCCGTCCCGGACGAGGAGGACCTGGTGCCCGAGCCCCCGAAAAAGAAGGCCAAATCTTCCAAGAAAAATAAGAAGGGCGGGAAGGATGACGTGGATTCCGCAGAAGGCCTTTGGGGTAAAAATGATGAGGACGACGGCGCCATGGCCTCCGATTTCGAGTTCGCCCCGGACGGAATTAACGACCTCGGCGACGGCGACTTTGATGGTTGGGGCTTCGAGGGAGCTAAGAAGGGAGTGGATGGGGATAAGAAAGGCGTTGATCTAGACGCGATTATTCAGAGGAGGAGGGAGAAGAAACAGAAACAGAAATCGAAGAAGGGAGCGGCTTCTGAGTCGGAAAGCGATGGCGACAGCGAAGCAGATATCGAGGCTGAGGCCGAGAGCGATGTGGGGCTCGACTTGGATGATGCCGACGACGAGGTTTTAGCGGATGATGCCTTTGGCATGGATGTCGACTCAGAATATGAAGAGGAGGAACAAGACGCGGGGGAGAATGGGTCCGATGAAGAAGCCTCTGATAATGAGGACGTTGGCTCGCCTGTTGAGGAGAGCGAGGAAGAGGAGGAAGAAGAGGAAGGAGATGATGACGATGACGATGAAGACGATGAAGACGAAGAGGACGCTGAAGAGATAGCGAAAAGAAAAGCCTTCTTTGCGCCAGAAGAGACAACAACAGATGTTGGCAAAAAGGGCAAGGATGGTTCTTTCCAAAGCATGTCTCTTAGTCGGCCGGTACTTCGCGGTCTGGGCGCTGCTGGGTATACAAAACCCACGCCAATCCAGTCCAAGACCATTCCTATTGCCCTCCTTGGCAAGGATGTTGTTGGTGGAGCCGTGACCGGCTCAGGAAAGACTGCTGCTTTCATCCTACCTATCATCGAGAGACTTCTTTTTAGGCCCAAGAAGGTACCCACAAGCCGTGTCGTCGTCCTTACCCCGACTCGTGAACTGGCGATTCAGTGTCACGCAGTTGCGACAAAACTCGCTTCTTTTACCGACATCAAATTCACACTTGCTGTTGGTGGTTTGAGTCTAAAGGCACAGGAAAACGAGCTTCGCCTACGACCGGATGTCATCATCGCAACTCCCGGTAGATTCATCGATCATATGCGGAATTCTATGAGCTTCACTGTTGATACCGTGGAGATCCTGGTCCTTGATGAGGCCGATCGAATGCTTGAAGACGGTTTCGCGGACGAACTGAACGAGATTCTTACAACGCTTCCCAAGTCCCGCCAGACTATGTTGTTTTCGGCTACTATGACATCCTCCGTCGATCAACTCATCCGTGTCGGTTTGAATAAGCCAGTGCGGCTGATGGTGGATTCTCAGAAGAGCACGGTAGGAACTTTAGTACAAGAGTTTGTACGGTTACGACCTGGAAGGGAGGACAAGCGTATGGGCTATCTAGCATGGCTCTGCAAAAACGTATACCACGACCGAGTCATCATCTTCTTTAGGCAGAAGAAGCAGGCACACTTCGCCCGAATCGTCTTTGGATTACTTGGCCTTTCATGCGCAGAGCTGCACGGCAGCATGAACCAAGCCCAGGTGAGTTCTTTTCCTCATTTTTCCTCAACAATCACTTTGTAACCCCGAGTGCACAGTCGCTAATGGACTATATCAGAGAATTGCAAGCGTCGAGACATTCAGAGACGGCAAGGTGTCGTACCTCTTAGCAACCGATCTTGCCTCTCGAGGTTTGGATATCAAGGGAGTCGACACGGTCATCAACTACGAAGCGCCGCAGAGCCTGGAGATTTACGTGCACAGAGTCGGCCGTACTGCGCGAGCTGGAAGAAGCGGTAATGCGTGCACGCTAGCGGCGGAACCAGATCGCAAGGTTGTACGAGCCGCGGTCAAGGCTGGCAAGGCACAGGGAGCCAAGATCACGAGCAGGGTGATTGACCCTTCGGACGCGGACAAGTGGCAGAAGAAGATTGACGACATGGAGGACGAGGTTAACGAGATCATGCAAGAAGAAAAGGAGGAGAAGCAGCTCGCGCATATGGAGATGCAGGTCAAGAAGGGTGAGAATTTGATCGAGCACGAGGCCGAAATTAAGGGTCGACCGAAGAGGACGTGGTTTGAGACTGAAAAGGACAAGAAGAAGGCCAAGGAGGCTGGCCGAACGCAGCTAAACGGCTTGAGGGAGTCTCTGAAGAAGAAACACGGCGGCAAGACACTGAGTAACAAGGACAAGAAGAAGCTTGACGCTAAAGTGACCAGAGCTGAGGGGCCGACCTGGAAGAAGGGGCGAGCTGAGCGAGAAGGCAAGGGCGCCGTTCTTGAGTTGAAGAAGCAACCTAAGGCGAAGGTATCCAAGCCTGCCAAGTCGCGACTCGGCACCAAAGGACAGGGGCCTTCTAAGAGCAAGGGAGGCCCGAGGGGTAAGGGCAAGGGCAAGCCCAAGGGAGGGCGGAGGTGAGGCTAATTGAGCATGTTAATACCCATCATGTCTAAAGTTGCACAAGGGGTTTTAAAATCTCGAAAAGTTGTACAATGTCGAGCCGATTTGTAGATATATTTCTAGGATACAGCCATTTGCAGTGGAACAATTTCATTGATCAAGAGATCAATTGTTTCTCAGCACATGCTTCAGTGTTGTCATCGTGAGGTAGTGCAAAGGATCACGTGAAAGGAACAATTCGATGTTGAGATTTTAGTGGATCCGAACACCGCCATCCTCCACTCAATGCTCAATGTGCTGTTTCGATTGTCGTCAACTTGCATTGCCCAGACCTGAACCTTGCGACCAAGCTTAGAAGGTGCCGCTAACCGACGTGCCTGCATCTTACCAAAGTCTATCATCAAAATTGTCTTCCATCCCCGAGGCCATGCAAACTTGCTTCGAACTATAATCCTTGGCATTCGGCTGGACCAATTTTGTCTTTGAATACGGAACCTGGTACGATCTCTCTTCACCGTGGCTCTCTTTCCCCGTTTCGGTCCTCGACGATCACCCCATAACAAGCGAGAGCTCCTCCGCTATCTATTTCCCCACACCCTCCGCACCCGATACCAAGAGCGAGTCCTCCTTTTCCACCTCGACACCCTCCCCAAGCTCAAATACAGCGCACAATCACGAATCCATACCTTTCTTCTCTGGAGGTATCGGCGCCGACTCGAGAAGAAGCCTGGTGTGCTCGACCTTGTCCGCCGGCAAGGGGCCCCGTCCGCCTTCACCCCGCGACGTGCGACTCAGCCTCGCGGGGTTGGGCATATAGGGCCGAAGAAAATGCTGCCGGCATCGTCAGGAGCCGGGTCGGCGGCCCAAGGTGGGAGGTATGGGGGATCCGGCAGTGGGTACGACTCGGATGGGGCGCCGTCGAGGACATCGAGGAGGATGAGGCTGGCTGCCATGGCGGGTTCGATGTATAGGGCGGGAGCTTCTGCCGTGTCTGAAATTAAGGAGTCGTATGCCCAGACAAGAACGAGGGCCTTTGATCCGTGGGAACATGAGAGACAATCGATCCCGGGCTCGTTTCCGGAGGCTCGTGTAACGGTACAGGGGACGGACCAGATGATACTGTTTCCAACCTACGCGAAGCGGCATGTGAAGCCAGATAGGAATATGCCGCCGCCTCCTGTCAGCGATGTTCCATCGGGAGGTATGAGAGATGACGATTACTGGTATACTGGGTGGGAACGTGAGTGGGACGAGGACGCTGTCGTCGATGTTGATGTTAGAGGCTGGATATACTCTCCTCACAGGGGGCCGTTGACGAGGAGAAACCGAATTATGCTGGGGCTTGCGCGACAACTAAGCGGCATTCCAAGGGTCGATGCACAGCAGCAGAACGCCAGCACAGTCGACAGCTCGATCGGCTCGTTGACACCCTCTCACGAAGACCTTCGGGTACAGGAGAAGATTGCTCTTGAGGCTGCGAAGATTGAGGAGAAGGGCCAGGCGGAGAGGAAAGCGGCATCGCATGGTGAATACAGTGAGGGCCCGGCTGCACCCTACCCACCGGGGTTAAATGGCTTCAATGGGACCTCTCGCAGCTCAACCCAAGCTAGTCTTACACCCCCTCATCGACAAGGGACGGCCTCATCTAATGGAACTGACCTTACGGAGGCCGAGTTAGCAACTGCTAACACTAACCTTGCGGCTCGGATCGCGCCTTTCCTAACTGTACCCTTGGCCCAAATTCCTGTTACGATTTTCTTCTACAATGATTCCTGCTCTCAATCACGCACGGTAATGACGAATCCTTCGGGGCAGTTCAATGTCCGTGCTGCCCTCCCCTTCGTGCCCACTTACGTCAGGGTGCTAGCAAATGAGGATCTCTCGACGCTCCAGGCAGTTAGGGTAACCGAGTCAGCGGGCGTGAGTGTTATCAGCGACATCGACGATACGATCAAGCGCTCCAATATCTCGGGCGGCGCGAGGGAGATATTTCGAAACACGTTCATCCGGGACCTGCCGACTCTTACTGTTGACGGAGTAAAAGAGTGGTATAACAGAATGCATTCGATGGGCGTGGGTATCCACTACTGCTCCAACAGTCCTTGGCAACTCTTCCCTGTCCTTGCAACGTTCTTTAAGATTTCCGGATTGCCTCCGGGATCTGTGCATCTCAAGGCCTACAACGGCATGCTACAAGGGATATTTGAGCCTGTGGCAGAACGGAAGAAGCCGACGCTCGAGAGGATCCTATCTGATTTCCCCGACCGCAAGTTTATTCTTGTTGGCGATAGTGGAGAGGCCGATCTTGAAGTCTACACCGAGCTCGCAGTGGCGCATCCGAAACGCATCCTTGCTATTTTTATTAGGGATGTGACCACTCCTGAGCAGCCCCGGTTCTTCGACTCGTCTGTTGAATCAGGTTTACTCAGGACTGAGAAGGAAAAGCCGGATACGGAAAGGAGAAGCTCTCCCCATTCGATTAGCGACCGACCAATCGACCGACCACAGCTTCCGCCGAGATTACCACCAGCTGCGGAGGTGCCTACTGGAAACCTGATTGACTTTTCCGACGATGAGAAGCCAGTTAGCCCTAAGGAGGCACCACCGCCTCCTAGCAAACCCAGACAGCTCAGTGCTTCTGGGTCTTTGTCCCGAGCGCCTCCTCCTCGTCCCGTCAAACCAGTTGCATTACGAAGTGGCTCGTCTGAAACTAAAATCTCGACGCCTTTAGACGAGCCACATCAAGGAGCAAGAAGGACGTCTTCAGCGCCGCCACCGCCACCACCGCCTCGTAGCCGGAAGCCTGTGGGCATGTCCGCTGGTGAGATCAATCGCCATCCCTTGTCGCAGATCCAGACTTTATCTGCACAAAGCGCCGATGTAAGCGCCGACGTCTCGAGGAGAATCCCAATTGAGCTGCAGTATGCGTCTAATAGTCCCACAAACTCTACACCAAGGCAGACCCCGCCGCCGCCACCACCACCTCCTCGACGCACAGGTACCAGCTCAAGTATCCAGTCTAACCGAGTTGGGACCGAATTTAGCACCTCGCAGGACATTGGCAAAGCACATCAACCGCCCTCGAGAAGCTCGGGTCACACCCCATTATCGTCAACGCCCCCAACTGGCCGTACTCCTCCTAACGACATGGCCATGCCTGCACCAGACTGGAACTCGAACACGCAGCAAAGTTCCGCAGCAACGGGGGTAAACAAAAAGTTAGAATTGTGGCGCCGACGCCTTGCCAGGGCCCACGAGATCCTCGACGAGCAGGGCGTTGCGCTGTATACCTGGAGACGAGGCTACGATGTTATTGAGGAGGCGACGGGAATCATCAAGGCTGCGCTCGAGGAGGGTAATCAGGATGCTACGGGACGGAAACGTAGTGGGTAGGTAATTTTGTTTCGATGGGTTTGCTCGAGATGGCGTTTGGTACAATTTTTTTTGGGAGGACATTTCTCAACTTTTTTTTTTCCTTTTTGGGCATGAACATGAATATATTTGGGAGATGGGCGTTGGGACAATGATGGGAATTTGGCAGTGCATGTCTTAGACGATAAACAAATTCAGAATCGCTTCAACATATGTTCCGCTCTTACAGGAGACACCAGATATCAGCGATACCTCCAGAGTGACGGTACCGAGGCGATTCAAGCGAAGAAGCGACCACCGACATAGATCTTTCCTGAGTAACCCTTACAGGCCATCTTGGGTGAATAAAAGCGGGATTTATCTCCACCATGAGCCCAATCGAGCACGTCGTCCTCCCCTCCAAATGCCAAAGATTCCAGTCCCGGGCTGCTTTTATAGAAGTCTTGTAAAGACGTCATCTCAAGTGTGATGCCAAGGGTAGTGTGGAAATAGGAAATAGGGTCCGTCTGCTCATGCTCATAATAACAAGTAATAACAACAACAGGGTGCGGAGAAA
This sequence comes from Scedosporium aurantiacum, assembly GCA_000812075.1. NCBI lineage: Eukaryota > Fungi > Ascomycota > Sordariomycetes > Microascales > Microascaceae > Scedosporium > Scedosporium aurantiacum. The sequence continues at coordinate 16,991 of JUDQ01000154.1, forward strand.
TATCACACCGCCTTACAAAAAGCGCCAAGAACCTGGAGGTAACGGCGATAGCCTGGTTGCAAGCCCCAACGCTCCCTGCAGAACATGCAATGGAACATGAGATCATAATACTGCTCAAGATATGACGGCTTTTCGAAGCTTTGTGTCTTCGTCCTTGCTAGTAGCTTCCATTCTGGGAGCCTGGGAGCCTGGGAGCCTGCTCCAAGGTGGGGTTGAGGCGAGCCTTGCAGCGACGCTGGCTGGATTGGGACTAACTCCTGAAGGAAGAAGCATAGTTAGGCGTACTGGGTGCTTGTGAAGTTGGAATCCTGGCTGTTGGTGCATATCTTTGCGGATTGGGAAGAGATGCGGCAGGTAATGTTGGGCTTTTTTTGTTCTCCTTGGTCATCCGATCTCTTGGTGATAAGAGTGGTGTAAAACCCATAGATTCCCTAGGAGGCAGCTTCACTTCTCAAGCTGACCCTTGTTCCTTGATGGAATAGATTTACTCATCATATCGAACCGCGTTCCAAGCGAATTGAAGTGGCCTCGTTGTGTAGTTCCACGATAGTCGCCATGTTGGCAAGCTATGTAACTCTTCTTTGCTTCCTATCTTCCCTCGTCAGAGCCGAGTTTGCCTATAACATCGAACCCGGCGAGGCTGAAGTTGGAGAATATTATGTCGTGGAAGAATACCAGCTCCAGACCTTCCACGAGGCATTGGCAAAAGAAGTTGAGGATTCACCAGCTGCTGCCCTCGATACGCTTCTGGGCAAGCGTCAGTCATGTCTAGGCGGATACGGCTACTGCTCGTGTAAGCCACGACTGCTTCTTTATATTCTTTTGCTTTTCTTACCTTCTTTCTTTTCTTCTTTCTTTTCTTCTTTCTTTTCTTCTTTCTTTTCTTCTTCTTTCATGCCTCAGTCAAGGACTTTCTTGATTAACCAGTTCTCGCTTCCCAGACGCCGGAGGATTTTGCTGTCCCCCCTCTAACAGATGCTGTTCGGCCGGATACTGCCTCGACCCCGGAAAAGTATGCTGTGATCGCGGCCCCTGTCCCAGCGGCCACAACTGCTGTGGTCAGGACGGCTGCAATCCCATCGGCACGCAGTGCTGCAGTGACGGGCGGTACTGTCCGGTCGGGAACATTTGCGTTCGCATCTCAGGCTACAGCCGGATCGTCTGCTGTACGGATCTGCGTTGCACGGCGCGGGTAGATAATGGAAAGACGACGGTAATTGGGAGCACGACGACGAGGACGAATACCATCACAACGACGGCATCCCGGACCTATTACATGACTATTACTTGGTAGGTTCCGCTCAAGGTGGATTCTAGTTGGATGCTGGGAACAAGGAACTGAAACCGTCTTGCCAGGTGGTACTACTCGTATTATTGGAGTTATTCATACCGCATCAGCGCGTCCATCGTGACATCTACTCGCGTATCGACCACAACAGTATACAGCGTGCGCACGACGGATGCATACGCCGCATCGGATTACTTTAGCGACCTTTCGAGGGATCTGACGCTTCCTACGCCGGCAGCCGCGACGTCGCTTGCCGATCGGGCGGGTGAAACCTCCTATTTGGATGGGGACAGACACATCTCCAGCTCTACTGCGACATCGAGAACGAGCGCAGCCACATTCAATTCAGACTCGGGAACAGGAACGAGCGGTTCCGGTACGAACTCGATATGGTCTCCTCTCGACCGAGCCACGGGGTTGCTGCTTTTAGTTGGTATTGGAATTGGGGCTGGGGCCGTTCTCTTGTAAGTTGGTGTTCAATGGTTAATGTTGGGAGTCGTGAATGGGAAGGTTCTGTGTATGCCGAATTGAATTCTATAGACTCGAGAAGAGTGAGCCATTGAGAATTGAAAACAATGCTCATTGATGTGAACAATTTGGTGATGTTTTGGAGAGGAAGTTCACAGCCGTGGGTAACCGGGACTGGTTTAACTAGTGTGAAGTCGAGTCACTCTTCCACATTTGAATATGCAATTGATATTCGGCATCTTGGATGACCCGTTCTACTGTTCTATAAACTAAGCTGCCTGGCTGACGCTGGAAGGGCGCAAGGAATGACGAGCCATTTATCAATATAAAATCACCAACTCATTCGACCTGAGTTAAATTCACATTTTACTCACCCTCTCTCTCATCAACCCATCGGACAGCTACCTTTAAAAAAAAAAAAACACACAAAAATGGAGTCCCCCCCTTCCCCAAGAGCCTGCGCAACCCTCAAAGCCCTCCACAAACCGGGAAACCCCATCGTCATTCCCAACATCTACGACCCCTCCTCTCTCAAATCCGTCCTCTCACTCAACACACCAGGTTCCCCACCCGTCGTAAGAGCCGTCGCCACCACCTCATGGGCCACCGCTGCCATCATCGGGATCCAAGATGAAGAACTCACCCCGGAGCAAAATCTAACAGCGCTTTCCGAACTCGCGCCCATCGCGCGCGAGGCCTCCATCCCCATCTCCACCGACCTCCGAGACGGCTTCGACGACCCGCATGGCGTCACGGCAGACGCCTTCGGTGTGGGTGCCTCCGGGGCCAACATCGAGGACTCGATCCCCTCGGTAAACTTCGCCGGCGGCGTTGATGAGGCGCTCTACCCCCTCGACGAGCAGGTACGCAGGCTCAAAAGCGCGCTCAGCGGCGTGCCGGAGGATTTCGTCCTCAATGCGCGGTGCGACGTTTTCAGGCTCCAGCCGCCCCCCAAGGATGACGACGAGGAGGCCATGCAGGAGGCCATCCGGAGGGGAAAAGCCTATCTCGACGCGGGGGCCACGACGGTGTTTTACTGGGGCGGCCTGCAAAGGGGGCTAAGGACGAGCGAGGTGAAGAGGTTGGTGAAGGAGTTGGACGGGAGGGTGGCGGTTCTGTTGAGGCCTGGGGGTCTGTCGACGGCGGAGTTGGCTGAGATTGGCGTCGCGAGGATTACGATTGGACCGCATCTGTACCGGTTGGCGATGAAGACTGTGAAGGAGGAGACGGCGAAGATTATTGGAGGAGGGGGGATTTAGGTCTAGATGGGGTTGTTGTGGCTTTGCTTTCTTCTTTTTGACACTACTATAGTTGACGACTAACACTCGACGAATGTGAATGAATTTTTTACGAGGAACGTCAAATCTCTCCAGAGTAAACTTCATTCCGACGTATCTACGGAGGTACCTGTGAATACGAATGCCGCCCGGCAACCGGATCCACCGGGCCCGGTTTTCAGGTGGTCCGGGAGAACGGCACCCTTCGGAATCCTGCCGGAGCAAACAAGGGGTAAGCTGACCGACGGCGACGACGTTTGCCAGCGGGGACAGATTTCTCATTTATCTCAGAGACGGGATTGTTTTGAGGACACACAGCAACGGAGGTATGTTTTCGAGGCCTCTTGGCAACATGAACATGTCCGTTTCGACAGTTCTTCTAAGGATAAGGCGGCCTCCCGACACTGCCGAGGCAGGTGTTGCTCATTTACGCACTTTCGCCCGTGTGTCACCGCAACAGGGCCAGAAAGTTGTCGGGAACGGAGCATCTATTCAAACGCGTCCTTGGAATTCTCGCTCGCAGGATGCGATGTAATTTCAAATCGAAATACCAGTGGGGCGCGATCAGTCGGAGTTCCGCATGCTAATGAAATTGTGGGTATCTATCTACATCATCGCAGACGGGAGCAATTCGAAGTTTGCCATGAAGCAAAGGCTAAAGCCATACAGGAGTCGCGCAATCCTGGAGTAATAGTGAAGGACTATCATTGCCTAGCCTCCTTTGAAGGACAGATTTCTCCGATCTCCTAATCTCCGACGGTTCGCCAGTTCGGCTGTAAGGCCCAGGCGCCTGGTCTATACTAATAGTAGTTGACAGGGCTGCATCCATTGACTGATGCAATTGATATGTATCCTTCCCGCTCGGTCCGATCCCTTCACATACGGATGGTTTCCTCGCATTCTTCAGTGTTGTTAAACTACTTCGTCCATTCCGGGGTCCCTGGCATTGTCGCATGGCGGAGCATCTGCCGTCGCTTCGTGAGGCGATGCGGAGTTCCGCCGTGTTACAATCCCGAGCTGGCTTTCATTTTAGTGAACGCGGTTAGGAACAGAGATTGGATTCCAGGCAGCATCTGCTTCGTAGTCCTCATATCGAGGGTGAAAGGACAAAGTAAAAGAACTAGGAAAAACGTGGCATCAACGACGTAGTTTAATATAGTTCCAAATATAGAACCAAGAAACCGTGCCCCCGAAAGTAAGCATCATGAGACTCGGAGGCAGTTGGTGGGACCACCTTCGCAGATGGGCCGCGTGGATCCCCTCCACATTCCCAAGACCTTTTTTGACATGATGATCTCACAGGTAGTCGGGGTACGGAAGAATGGACTCATCCATCCAGCAAATACGCCATGGAAATTTCTCGAAGCAAGGCGTCTGTGTGGTGAACATTAGCAACCGCGACAATGAATTAGGCCGAAGGACCGAATGAGCCCGGGCCCGTTCCCAGGCTCCCCCAGTGAATGACGACTACCACTGAAGCCAGCGGCCGAGCAGGAGGCATTGGAACCCTTGAGTGGTTGAAACGGGGCTTGAGGACGGCGCATTTAAAGTGTCATTTTTGCGCAGCAGCTTATTGGCGATTACAAATGCCATAGCCGGGTGGAGAGCCAATGGGAACAACAAGAGCTGCGCTGAGACATCGTTCTGGAATCCCTGGATCCTCGGGGCAAGGGTACATACAGTACATCAATGGATGTACTCCGAACTTGGAGGTGGGTCACTGGGTACCTTGCAGCGAATGTCAAATGTCCTGATCAGTAATTCTGTATTTAAGCTTCGGAGCTTCCAGCACTCGACCTCGACAACCCCATCCAACTCATCACGAACCTCAATTCCCCCATTTGATTGCTACCCCAAACCATCAAATCGCCTCTGAACCTCACTACAATCGCCCGATCCTCAATTAAGCCGCCAAAATGACCACCACCCTCCAAATCCCCAATGAGTACGGGTAAGTTGAAAGCCTCTAATTCCAACTTGCAGAACAAAGAACAACACAGCCCACTCTGCTTCCTCCCCCCCTCTCCGCCGCGCCGCGCGCTAGCAATGAACAGGTGCAAAAACTAACCACAGCAATCTTCTCTCTCCCATTATAGCTACGTCATCCTCAGCGGAGCCTTCTCCGTCCTCGTAGGCTTCTGGCACGGCGCCCGTGTCAACTTCTTCCGCAAGGCCGCCGGCGTCCCCTACCCCTACATGTACGCCACGCCCGAGCAGTACGCCGTCGCCAAGACCCAAAAGGAAAAGGACGCCCTCTACCTCTTCAACTGTGCCCAGCGCGGCCACGGAAACTTCCTCGAGAACTACACCGGAAACCTCTTCCTCATGCTCGCTGCCGGCCTCAAGTACCCCGTTGTCGCCGCCGGCCTCGGCGTCTTCTGGTCCATCAACAGGATCTTGTACGCTGTCGGTTACACCAACATCAATAAGACGGCTGGGAAGGGAAGGTACCTCGGCTCCGGCCAGTTCATTGCCTTCTTGGGTCTTCTTGGCTTGACTATCAAGGCTGGTTGGGACATGCTTGCGTAAAGATGGGTTGGAGGAGTCTGGAAGCGTATGATTTAAACTAAGAAAAAAGAGCCAAGGGCTGATTGATATGTTATTGGTTTGGGGGCTGAGCTGGGCATGATTTAAAGCGAAGACCTCACATCGGGGTCGAACGATGACGGTAGCTTGGACTTAATGTACTGGCACGACTTGTAGTTATAGAATCAACCATGATAATTGTTCCCAATCGATCGATGTAGGTTTGCGACTCCGCTTCTTCCTTTTCTCTTGCGCTGACCAAAGAAATGAGTGAAACAACCCTCGATCGACTCTCTTCCAACGATGCTAAGTCGCTAAAGCCACAAAGTTAAGGAGGTATGAATAAGAAGAAAGAGAGAGAGAGAGAGAAAGAAAGAGAGAGAGGGAGAAAGAAAGAGAGAGAGAAAGAAAATGGAAAACAGAGAATGACAGACAACAGATCAAAACTGCAAAAAGAGGAGTTGGGGGCCAACCGGGGATTGAACCCGGGACCTCTCGCATATTAGCATAGGGTGTTACCCTAAGCGAGAATCATACCACTAGACCATCGGCCCTTGCTCGTTGAAACCCAACGTTATTAATTAGTCATATAGAGCCAGTATCCCACGTGCCAATCAACAACATCTGCCATATGCTCAAGAGGACAGCAGATGAGCTTGGTGTGCACAAGTCAGAGACGAGCGCAGCCTTAAATACTCGTTCTCGAAGTGTGTTCGATCATGAAGTAGTAGATCATGATAGTGGCGCGCAAAGATGACAATTTCATCACACATAAGCAGATTAACAGATCTTTACCTCCGCAATCGTCGTTCTAGATATTATTAGACCAGGAATAATCAATCCTTGGTGCGGTTCGTCTATCTCTGATGCAGAATGAATTTGCGATGCTCCTCTCACAGGTTCATGCTTCTCAAATATCCTCCTCCATTACGGCCTGCATTTTTTTGCAGTCCTGTTGCCTGTCATAAAATTGTCCCCTCAAAAAAAGCCACTTCAACGCCGTACGCTCTCCCTTGGGGATTTTCCTTCAATACCAGCCAAAATTTTGAGAGAAGCGAAAAGAAATAGAGAAATCACAGAAAACCCACTCTTAAATAATGTAAATGAAGTCTGGTCTCCGGTCGCCCATCTCGCGAATCTCCTTCTCCGATTTGCCTTCTACCCACACGTCCCTCTCTCCCGCTAGCCTCCTCTTGTTCTCGAGGTGAAGGAGCAACATCATGAGGGAACTAGCGCCGCAAAGGAACAAAGCCATGTAGGCTAGGACGACGCCATGGCCCTCGACGTAGTTGGGACTAGAGAAGTAGATATTGGAACTCACGATGCCATTGAGGTTACCCCAGCCGATAACGAAGCCCAGGACGACACCTCGCTTGTACACGCCCTCGGTGTTGTTTGAAACCCACGAGATGGTGTTGGGAATACAGGGGTAGATGCCTAAAGCACCGAGGAAAGTAGCCGTGTACCGCGCCGCGGGGCTTGTCGTCGCTAGCTGCATGATGAAGCCGGCAACGCCGATCAAGCTCGTGAGCACGTTAAAGATACCGCGCTTGTTCATGCGGTCGGCTAGGTAGCCCACGATGATGGTGAAGACGGCGGCCACGACGTACGGCGGGACACTGTACAGCTGGGACCTGACGACGCTGGTATTCCAGCCGAGATCCATGATAATTGTGGGCAGGAACATGCTGAAGGCGTAGAGCGGCATCGTGCAACCGCTATAGATGATCATGCCTATCCACATCTTCCAATCCCGCATGGCCTGCCAAACGTACTTCATCTGGAACGCTTCGTACTCGGCGCTGGCCTGGTTATCTGCCTTGAGACGGTTGATAGCCCGCTGTTTTTCCTCGGGATTGAGGAACCTCGTCCTGGGTCCATCGGGGAAATCGTACACGGTCCAAAAGGAGGCAAATCCAAAGATGACAGTCAACAGACCCTCGAGGATGAAGATCCACGCCCAGCCTGGCAAGTCGCCGACGCCTGCCATATTTTCAATGGCAGCGGCCAAGAGACCACCGAAGGAGCCGGAAATGGCGGCAGACGAAAAGAAGATGGACGTGCGCATGCCAAGCTCGGATCGCTTGTACCAGCAGGACAGGTAAAAGCTGATTCCGGGGAAGAGACCGGCTTCGGCAAGACCGAGGAACCATCGTGCGGCCATGAGACCGGACCAGTTCTTGACGAAGCCCATGGACGTCATTACGGCACCCCAAACGATCCTGCATTTTTCATTTCGTGTCAGTTGATGATTACATCCACATATTGGAAGCAGCGACTTACATCAGGAGTGGGATGAAGACGGAAGGCCGTAACCGTTTTAATAACACATTGGTCAAAGGCTCGAATACCGAGTAAGAGACGTAGAAAATGGTGAGTGTGGCATTAAATTGTGATACCGTTATCCCAAGATCGTGAGTGAGACCGGCGATTTTGGCGTTACCAATATTGGCGCGGTCTAAGAAGGCCAACAGGTATAGGATGCAGAGCCATGGTAATAAGTGAAGATCGAGTTTCCACACAAGTTTTTGGTACTGGAAAAAGAGATCATAGATGTTAGCCCCTTGGCAAGATCCCAGAAGTTAAGGAGCTGGTGCAGCACTTACGACTGATTTCTTTTCTTCTGGACTTAGATTGGCGTCTAAGTCCACAGTCTTTTCTGCAGGGCCCTGATTGACATCCGAGTCTGCAGTCCTTTCTGGCAGCTCGAGCGCAGCAGGCGGCGTGTTTTTCTCGACATCCATTATATCGAGATTATCGATGTGTGTATGAGAGGGGGGAGGAGATGGATAAGTAAATGTGAATGTGGCGTATATAGTTCCAAGTTTGTTATGTGCTTGTAAAAAGAGAACAATCCTCCTACGGACAGGGCAGGATTGAGGTATGATGGTAGAGTTATATTGTTAATTGAAGAAACGAAGCTTCAAAAAGGTGTTGATGGGCAACAAACTTTTCTAGAATGCTAGCAAGAAGCTGTGTTACCCGAGCAATATATACACGAAATCTCTAAAATATTTCTCATGCGATGAAGTTCCTTCAAGCGAGATCAAATGGCATCCCGCTCGTCGCCCATCTCCTGATGGGCGGCCTTCGCGAGTTCCGCTCGAGCAAGGGCATTGGCCATGATTGGGAGCCATTGTTTAACAGCTCCCGCAACTAGTGATGGACGGCACACGAATACAAAGCATAGCGCGCCATGCAAGAAACACTTCAGGGTTCCACTGCAATAAAAGTTTTGCTACGTAGTATAACTACCTAACTTACAACCTCATCGAACTGCTGGCTGAAAGCATAGCCACCGGCCGAACCGGCGCCGCCCGGCGATTCTTGGCGGGGCTTGTAACTCGTATGGCCTGGCCCTCGCTAACTCGTGACATGGTGCGTCGTGTTGCTAGATATTGGTTCAAATTGGTCCAGCCAGTTCCTTGGAGAACGTGGGTGTTCCAAAGGGATGGAAAGGGACTCGTCAACTTCTGGGCTGCGCAGATGATTCATGTTGAGACCTGTGGCTTCTCCGAGGCCAGGGCTCGATCACCTCACCCGCACTTGTTTGAGGAAATTCCATCATGGTGCAGTCCAGCGTGGGAGCTGGCTGCGAGAAGAAGCTATTGAACCATGATCTGATGCTTGGCATAATACGGCGTGGAATCGTTACAATTGTACCATGGAAATGGGAAGGCAAGTCTTTGATCTTTGATTAAGTACAAGGTACTTATGATCACAAAGCATGTTTTGCACGTGGCCCTGTAAATACAAAAGGTACCCTCTAACCTCCATCATGGCAAACAAACTACATGCTACAGTCCTCGTGTCCAGGTACTTGCCAAGTATTTCGCCCTGAAGTCAAAACCGCGGAAGTCACGACGACCTTTTCCCATGACAAGCATCAGTTGGGAAGGAACCACAAATGAGCAAATAAGCATCGGCCCTCGACCGGAGGACCCCGTTTTTCCCCAACTGCAGCGAAATCAGATTTGTGGTCTGTCTCCTCCGTCATCGACCCACCCCAGTGACTCCAAAAAGGGAATTCCGCGCCGTGATAGGACCCGAACTCACGGACTCGGGGGTCGCCTTTTTGCAGTTTTGCTACCTTCTCCACGAAGTCGATTCATAATCTTTCCAACTCAAATCATCCTTCTCAATATCCATGCAACCCTCCATCATCATCGTCGCCTATTTGCCGTCTGCCCCCGGCTGTAAACCGGCCTCTCGCCTCCTCCGATCGCGACAGACTATCGATCCATTCGTATTCACTGCGCCGGCAGAGGATTGGAGGAATTGAAACTTGGGTCGTTGATATTCCCTGCATGTGGCTCGGTCCCCTGACCTCGATTGAATGCGTGGGCATTGAAGAAACCGTTTGCTCGGCCTTGGTAGCACCGAGCCGTTTCCATATTGTCCTGGACTTAATCTTTGTCTGGGAACTTCAACTCGCATTCTAGAATCGGATCGATGAGCTCTGTCTTCAACATTTTGCATCCAAATCAGTGTGTGGAGTAGTTGCTGAAGTTGCCATGATGCATGGTGATTCTAAGTAGGTCGATGAGGCTATAGGGTCGGGCTTGGTGATTCTCTCCACCAACGCTCTGTTAGAGGCAAATAATACGCGTATAAGACGAAGGGTGTAGCCGTCTTCAGGCAGTACCCTAGCCTAGTCATATCAACATCCATTCAGGGACAGATGTATACACATGATGGAAGGTTACATTCATAATTGGTTGATATCACTCTTCTTCGCCGGACTTTGGACCGCCGAGACTCCGTCCATCGGGGCAGTGAACTCGGTCCTTCACCATCGGAATCAATCGATTCACATCAATGGAAACGACTCTGTGAGTCACTCCCAGAGCAACAACACGAGCAACTCCGGTACAGTTCGGCCAGAATTACAACATTCTTCTCTCGCTTCGATGGCAAAAACGCTGAACCACTGACATGTGGATGTGCAGTCTCACAATCTTTGGGACAGGACAGGATACTAAAATCACTTCACGACGTTTTTATTCATTCATATCTCAGTATACCCCCAGTCCGATTGATAGCCCATCCCCAACCCTAACCATCAATAAACCAGCCCTTAAAATCCAAGAGCGCTGTTAAACAGCTGCGCCGTAGAAGCGTCCCTAGTCCCCGCAGCCTCAACCTGCGCCTTAGCCTGCAAGCAAAGATCCTTAGCCGCCTGGTTCGCCTCGCATACGTTGGTGAGCTGGTCGCACACGCGGTTGGTAATGATGTTGGGGTTCAGAGCATCCTGCTGGCCCTGGGCGACGAGGGGGTCGGACGGGAGGAAAGTGCCTTCGTTATCGCCGCGGTTGCCGCGGCCGAACTGGAAGTCGATGCTGGGGTTGCAGAGGCCGAAGTCTGCGCCGGCGTTGTTATTCTGGCGGGGGAGGATGGCCGCGGTGGCGAAGGGGAGGAGGGCGAGGATGTAGGAGAGTTGCATTCTGATAGAATTAAAGACGAAAGTCCGGCTTTCAAGTGGTTTGTTTGATTAGAAAGTATAGGTGAAAAAAAGTGACGTTCACAGAACTTGGATATGACAAAGTTGGGATGAGATTCAAAGGACGAGAGCTAACATGAAGATGCAGCGAGAATGCCAAATTAAATAAATAGGACGAACTCCGCAGTCGCATTGAGGACATCAAAAATTGCCTCCCTCTTCAGCCTGCGATGCCGAAACCTGGGTGAGGCATGACGCTCAATCGGTGCGATCGCCCTGACTTGAGACGAATATCGAGATTATTCATGCCTCCACAGCGACTTGGAGACCCTTGACAACCGCCGGCTTGGCAAAATGAGCCTCAGATCGGCTCCGCTTACCATTCCCAAGTCGGCCCCGGAAGACTCCTTGGTTCACCTGTCCGCCGACCAGTGTCTGGATCGCCATAGGTTCCACCAAGCTGCCACAGCGCTGCCTACCTGGAGGTTGCTATGCCGCTGGTTTGCTACATGCCTGCCGTGGGTGATGATAATATGCATGAATTAGTAGAGCCAAGCAGATGTAATTGCCCAATTGGACTACATTCATATGCGGTGGCAAGAAACGGACTCATTTGTTGTGGAACCTACACTGCGGGTTGCCATTGAGGCACTGACGATGGTACCTGCTTCACACACGTCCCAGATAGGAATCGTGGCCACGATCGAGGTATGACGGGCAGCTGCTCTTTTCAGATGGCTATTCGCCGTTCTCTCATACATCGGGATAGTTTGGAAATCAGTCTAGTATTTAATCCCTCTTCACGACTTCGCCAGTGTTATGATTCCTTCACCTCGCCGCTCTTATCGACGGCGTAAAGTCGTGGAGGACATATTACTTCTCAGGTTCCATTGCAAGGAAAGCCCGTGTTACTGTTTGAGATCTGTTCATCGGATCGGCAAGATCGGTGCTGTGATACTGTTTTCATCACTGTCTCACGTTGACCAAGGCTAATCATATTTTCAGTGTCGATCCAGAGACCAAGTTCGGATCGAAGAGCAAAAGAGCAAGTTTTCGGAAACCTCGAAGACAGTCTTCGATGGGTCATCAGGGGATTTCTCAGAATAACATCAATCTGTTTCTTTCCTCTCCATAAGATAATTCTTACCTCCCAGAAGTGCTTTAACTCTCACCTCTCATATCCATCGTTCAAGATGCTGAAAAGAAATTAAAAAAGCAAGAAAGAAGAAAAGGACAGAACATCCGAAGAATGTGAAGAATGTGACGCCTGTCTACTCCACTTTCGGACCAGACAGAGCACAGCAGCACCTCCGGCGCTCAAGCGGTCCTTTCCCGGAGACGCACGACGCCGGTTGACCGTCTGGTTGTCCCAGAGCAAACACGGCGCAGGCAAGCAAACACATGTGTCAAGTGCGTATTACAAGATGGGGCCGTTGGAAACGTACACGGGCGAGAGCGGGCCTAGGCATCACATCCGTGTGATGCTGGAGGGTAGCTGCATCGCATGCTGCGAACTTCTTACCGGACCGTAAGTTCGCCTCGGCTGCCATTAGTTGTACTGCCTCATGGAGCTAATGTAAGAGCATCTTGCAGGACGATTGGCGATGCTTAATACTTAATGGAGGTCTCCCTCTTGAATCACAGATCCCTCTCGTAGACAGACTGTATGCTCGAGGTCAGGGCGCTGAATCTCCCTCAAATAGTCGTCTTCCTCCACAAAGGGGGAAAGAAAGTAAGAAAGAGAATGATGTTCCCATTTCACTGGCTCGCCCTGGTGAGCTTCGCCCTAGCGCTTCCAGAAAAGCCACCAGACTCACCCTCAGATCTCCATGGCCGCTCCCGGGACGCCTGTGGCATCATCCACCAAGAGGCATCAGAAAATGCAAAGACATCCAATGGTAAGGTCGAATTTTTCGCATCCCCTTTTCCAAAAAGTTTCTCGTTATCCAGGGCTAATCAGCACTCCAGGACTCCTTTGGGTGGGCCCCACGAATGCGTATGGATGCCTCGGGCTCGTTCCCCTCGACATTGATCACGACTTAGCACTGCTTGACTTGATTCGTCCAGCCATAGAGTGGCAGTCTTCGGTATCTTTCCTCAAGGACCCTCCGAAAGAATACCTCTCTGAGGCAGTCGACCTCTTCGCCGGCCTAGACACCATCAGGAAGAATCTCCATGAGGGACGATATGTTAATCAGTTTGAATTCACCAAAGATCTCTACCAGCTGCTAAACATCCGGCCGAGGGACTCTCTTCTAGAGTTCGTCCCTAGGCTGCTCGACCTCTTTTATTTTATGCGAGGCGTGCAATTCGTATCTGTCTCAAAGGACGGCCTGTCGGAGCCAGATGTTTACGTCTTCCGTAAGTATATTCCCAATTTGCCTACACTGCTCCTACCGTCTTTGGTTAGCAATATCCGTTTCCTTCGCATGACAATAACACTAACTTGACCTCTTTGTGTTTCTAGAGGACATTCTCGACAAGGACAAGGCCTCAAAAGTCGTGACCATTGACGACCTGCCCCCATCTTACTTCCTAGCCACCAGAGCAACATTCACCAGCCACTTGCATGACCCGGATGCGAGATACAATCACCATCTTCGCTCCCCGGCCTCGAACGGCTGGCTCTTCTTGGTCCATCCCGATGAAGTATCTTTCGACTTTCAGTACGGGGGTAGCCGGGACTATACCGAAGTCGGCTTTGCTAACGGCACAATATACCGTTACAACAATTATGCGGTACTTAGAGCCAACTTTGCCGAGATCACCTCTGCAGATGACGTCCATCAAATCTTCGAGATAGATAGGTACAAGAACAAATACTGGCTCAGATATGATTCCGCGCCGGAACCCCCAGGCTTCCGTACGGTTCTTGAGGAGCCAGAGTACCCCAAGGCCTCCATCAGCGACGAAACCCGCCTCTCGGCGGGCTGGGTGTTCGATTCAGGAGATCTATCGGATATTGCTGTATTGGCCGTCCATGCCTTTGTGGAAGTTGAAGAGCTCGATCTAACTCGTCGGGCTCTCCCAGAGCTTGCAAGCCCACACAACGCAAGGCCCCTGAAATCCTCGCTAGATACAATCAAGAGACTCATATCGACAGCTACTGGTTCGGGTAAGAAACGTCTCATAATAGACCTTCAGAATAACTACGGAATGAACAGTACCGTCGCGCTTGCCGCATATTCCCTCCTCTTCCCGGGAAGCCACTCGCCATGGGTATTCCGCGCAAGAGCCAATGGCCAGCTCAAGTGGCTCGGAGACGGCCTTAGCGAGATGGTCAAGAATTCCAGCGATTCTTCCCATCCCGAGGATCCCCATTGGCCATTCTGGGTCGGCGATAATGCCGTTGCGAAGGAGTACGCAGATTTTGACGAGTTCTTCGGACCCGACGTGATTGAGCTGGATACCTTCACCAAACCCAGCGTGGTATACTCAGATGAGGCGATCAAGAATCTCCGCCGGGCCCTACCAAGGGATGCACCGCCTTTCAAACCCGAGGATATCGTGATTCTCACAGATGGAGTATGTTATTCTGGGTGTGCGCTCTTTGTCGCTGCCCTTACTCGAGGGCACGGAGTCCGGACCGTGGCGCTCGGTGGCCGACCTCTAAAAGCCCCTATGCAAGCCGTCGGTGGCTCTAAGGCAGGGCCTTTCCTAACGATGGGATACCTCGAAGACGCCAGCAATCTAGTGTCCCTAGTGCGGCCTAAGCCAGCAAATGTGACTTTCTTTGGGGTAAGGTCAGAGGATGCTCCTCTGCAGGGAAGCCCGCGCTGGACTGATGGTTTTGATATTTTGATCAACGGAGGGAATGCATACGCAGCTGATAAGACAGACGGGCTACCCCTTCAGTTCCAGTACGAGGCAGCCAACTGTAAGCTCTTTTACACTTGGGACATGTTGGCGAACGCCACGGCCACTTGGAAGGCGGTCGCGGACATCGCTTGGAATGGCGCCGAGTGCGTCAAGGGATCATCGACGGGAAAGAAGAATAGGATTGGAGATGACGTTAAGGGATATTCCGACAAGGTAAGAGATAAGTTCTCGCTTTCCGATGGTGCTGGATCGAGCGGCGGCGCTATCTTAGGGGCCAAAGTAGGGTGGTCAATGATCCTTATCGCCCTCCTTGTCTTCAACATTCTCTAGAGGCCTGTGGGGAGAGGCTGCGTTTGCACAGGGGCCTATGGAAATTTTGTGGCAGGATAGGATTGGGAGTACGAAGTATTGATGTCCTAGCTTAGTTGGGGAATGTGTAGTCTGTATCACGGCGCTTCCTCTTTCATCGCAATCCCCTGATGCATGTCGCCCCAGTTCCAGCTAATGACGAAACATTTCTTGCACCTTAAGATTAGTCCTTCATCGACCTCTTGTGGAGTCCGGAGATTGGCAGGAAGCCATAGAGTCGCAGATGGCATCCAACACTACCAACTGGCACCAAATAATCCCAAGAAGATGGGGCTTGGAGTCTTGTCCTGGGTGGGGAAGGGAAGGCCCCTTTGCTCGTCCGAATATGTAACAAGCGGTTGCGGTACTTTTGCAAACTAGCTGAGAGAATGTAGTGGCTCCGACCCGTGACCATGGAAGAGATGGCCCCAGATAGCGGACGCTGCAAGAAGACAGTAACAACGGACGAACGGATCAAGACCATCTACTCGATTGTGCCACCTCCGCTCCGTAGTTAAAGTTAAGGTTACAGTTCATTTGCTTCACGGTTCGCGTTTGGCATCTCGTGCGTTGAGAGGTGGTGAAGGAACAGGATGCACCACAGGCGCTACACGCAGTATTCACGGAAGGAAGAAGGTCCGATAACAAGTATGGGCTGCATCACCGTGAGGAAAAAGAAGGAAGAAGGAGCAGAAGGGGAGAAAACAAGAAAACGAATAGGGTCAAAAAGGAAGGAGAAGATTGACGTTCACTCGCTACAGGTCACTCTAAGTGTCCACTGGTTGGCCAAGGATGCACGATATTCTTTCCGATGTTAACCATAAGGTCGTTCTCGTGTGCCGACAGTATCATACCTTCAGATATGGAAACTACTCGTCAACGTATGTTTTCTTCCTTTAAGGTTTTGGGTAGCGCATGTGCGCATGTGCACATGTGGGAAGGTGCTAAGTTTAGAGCATCGCCCGAGAAAAGAAATCTCATTGATGCTTGTCCCATCGCTCTGTAGGCGGGTGCAACGGCATGAAGCAGGTCGAGACTCCAATCTGGAAAGAGGACCGGTGGGGGTCTGGTGTTTTCAAACGGCATCGGATCCCGATCATGGAGGGCCGCATTGTCCAAGGACGTATATTAGGAGGCATGTAGCAATACCCGATGACAATCGCGACACTGGTGATCGAGGTCGCACAGAACCCAGACCACAGACCAGGCTCTACGAAGTAGTTGCCAAGTCCACGGCAGGGGAGGAGAGGCGATATGAGAGGATTTCGATAGGCCCATTCGGGGTGAGCCCACGGGGTCGGGGAAAGGGTGGGGGAGGAGATGGGAAGGGTCGCGATATCGAATGGTAATTATAGAGGGATGTAACAAGCTGTTGGTTCTAGACAGAACACACGGTGAGGCCGCTTATCAAAAAGTCCAATGGGGGGCCCCTGGATGGAAGGTGCAAAAGAAACCCTTGGAAGCAGGGTTGGCTGCCTTTGACCACCACTTGTCCTCGGGTTGGATCTTGTGAGGAGCTGATACCATCGATACCACCCTACCCGTGGGTGTCCCTGGTTGCTGTTTCGGGCAAGTTGGCCTCATCTCACTGGCTCGATCCAATACCCTCCATCACGACACTTTCACGAATGTGGAGGCTAGCCACGTTAGCGTCCGAGAGAGAGTGACGGGGTGGCTTGGCTAAAGGGAGCTTATTTTACGCGGGGCTTTGATGCCAGGTCACACTGCCGGGAACGAACTGAACATAGCCTATCCACGGGCTGGACAGCGGCGACACTAAGACTACGGTGCATGTGGAGGGGGGTCTACTTCGTACTATGAAGTACATCCGATGCAACGCATATGTCGCCGAGAAGGGTCGTATCCTGGAGAGAATGCTGCACTCGGGATGGCCAGGCGATGGCGGTATTGGACTGGGGGGCAACACCGTTCGGGGTTGCGCTAACAGAAGGTCCTTGGGCTTGACAAAATGGCTCTGCATCGCATCTGGACCATTTGGAACTGACGGCTGCTTGGTCCAGAAACTCCGGATTAGACCCATCCACGGAAAATAAATTGCCGTTTATCAAATGAAGCGTACTTTGTATGCCACCGTCTCGTCTTGAGGTAATTGTCAGGCAAATCACGCAATGGGCCTGGTTAGAGGAAAGCATTAAACAAGATGAACAAGATGGTACGAATGTTACGAATGTCCGGGTAATGAGGAGAATTTGCTTCAGGGCAAAAAAGGAGAAATTGTTGACGACAAGAATATTTGCCACGGCCTGGCGATGCGTTGCTGGGGCTGCGACAGAAAGTGATGGAGGGGAATGATACGATCAATGTGTTGGCAAGGCGGGCGCAGGACGTCCCTCTCATGGATCCATTGTCCTACCGTCCGAATTCAATGGCTGGCTGGCCGGCCATATCGCTTGCGACGGACGCTGGAGATATGTGCTCGAAGGAATATGCGACAGACGCTCTCTTTGCGCCTAATGTGGGGATAGCATCAATTGATCCGTGGCAGATCGGTGGTACTTCGTATGGAGCGTGAAGGGAGGACCGAGGTAGATCAGTATTCGATACAGCATTGAAGTTGAAAGGACTTAATCTTGGTAGACTTTAATCTGGCCATGCTCCGTACCAAGTACCCATTGAAACTGCCAACACCACCCAGGGGTGGAACGACGACATAAGGCCCTTGCATTGCCTTCGCGCAGGCCCTTGGTATGGGCTGGGGATATTGATCGACCCGTCCTTTTGCTTGCGTCTTGGAGGAGTACATTTTGATAGGGTCATGTCCTTTGCGTGAGTACTTCTGTTACAGCGCCAAAACGTTGCAACACTACTCTGTATGTGGGTGGCGGTATCATCGACAAGGTAACCCCCATCTTTCTGTGCTCGGCGTGGTTGGACGGATAGATCGTCGGTCACTTCCTCTTCTGTCTCTGCGATCCCTCTCTTTTCCTTTCATATGAGGCCCATCCACCTGAACCAGCCGAGGTTGTCGGACCAGACGGTCGCAGAGGATCTCCAAATCTTGCTCCCTGTTCTTCGAGTCGCGTGTGCAACATCTAACATCTCGTGGCGCGACGGTTGAGCAATTCATCCAATCCTCGACGCAATCGGGGTCAAGGGAGTGTTTTTTTGGGGTCAATGTTGGGTGCACGACAGCTCGGAAGCATCTGCACTTAGCCTCAAGCATGGCTCAGACATTAAAGCATCAGACATCAGACATTGAGGATCGTCGAAGTGAGTTTATCGCGCCCGCCTGGGTGACCATGGCCCTAGCTAGTAGGGTCATCGGCCGTCGTTGGCCTCCCGAGCTAGGTCCAACTGTTTCAAGACTGTAGGATCGCACTCTGGGGTCTGCCAATCCGGAATGTGGCATTTCAATGCCCGTCGCGCAATCCCAAAGAGCTTTTATCTGCAGATTGAGAAGGTCATTGCCCGACCCAATCAGCGCCGGGGAATGACCGACTCTAGGAGCAAGCTGGGGAGGGGGGGAGAAGCCGGGAGAGTGTCTTTTGAAGGCCATTCAGCAGCATGTTGGGAGCTGCCATTTTAGCTCAAACAGCCTGCCAGGCGAGATCGACCATTGAGAATCCGTACACACCCTCACTATTGTCACTATTGCCCACACACCCTCCGTGACCCCGAATTAATTTATCCACTCGGATATCCTGTGCTGTTCATATTGGCTCGTGCCACTTGCCCGCTTTGCGGTCTGGGGTGGCGTTTTTCTTTTCTTCTCAAGCTCCCCTCAGAGGAATGTACGAATATGCCGGCTCAAGACACTTCACACTTCCCAGTGCCGGCTGAAATGCCATCCCATCCGAAGGCCAAGAGACCAGCAGAACAATTGATGCCATACCATAGCACTAACACACCGTTCCCACGTCCCTGACGAATCAGTTGCTGTCCTCTAGAAACATTCCATACATGACGACGCCTTATCAAAGCTTGTCTCTCAGACTTTTGGCGAATCGGCTTTCAAGTTCACTTAAAACCTATAACAGGCCTATGAGGAAGAAGGAAGAAGGGGGATGTGACAGTCGACAGTCCGTCCCGGAGAGCACGCGGCAGGCTTTGCTTTGCAGCGCTCGACAGTCGAGCAGAAGCATCAAATATGGATGAATGAATTGCATCGGTATCGTGCTGGCGTAGAAATCTGTGCCGGCTTTGCACTTGCGCTCGCTTGCCATTGTCGTCTGGTATCTCTAAGTAGCCGTACTGGTAGAGCCTGGCTACGTAGCAAGGCAGGTAAGTAAGTACACCGACCGGTCCTATGCAGTACTCACAGGTGGCCTGAGTGATTAGTGTATACCCCCCAATGCCCCCAGACCTCGACAAGAATGATACCATATTGCTGGGCGGGCCTTTTGTAAATGCCATTGATCGCGATGGGAGGGTCATTTACCGCACCCACGACACAGGATTGAACCTACAGAGAGCACGGCACAGGACTTCGTACATGCCTCAACTCCGGTCATTCTCACAACCCCCTCCTCCAATTATACTCCTCCTACAATTGTACTTCTCCTCCTATGCAATGTTTCAACACATCCAAATTGCCCAGGAAGGTGCCAAGATGCCTTGGACAAACCTTCCCTTCCCAGAGTCCCACCCCTCCCGTCCCGAGAGTCTGTCCACTGTTCCCCCGCACTTCGATTCAAAGTTCCTTCCTCGATCAAGGCCTCGACTTCTCTGTGTCTCTCGTGTTCCCGTGTACCCTTGTACTCGTGTACCAGTGGGGTGGGGGGAAGAAGAAAGCAAAGAAGGCAGCACCATGACCTAGTCAATATTCCCAAAGGAAGAGAAGATTAGACTTCGAGAGACAAAGGGACCTACCTACGCAGCTGCCAATGTGATCGATCGATCAATGATGCGTGATGTCAGACTCGTCCTGGCTGTATCTTGCAATGCACCTTCTACAAACGGAGGGTGATACCGGCCCCTCCCCCTTCTCCCTTCTCGACGACTCGACTTCCATTAAGAGTCTCAACTCGACATATTGCCTACGCCTTCTTATCATTTTCCCACATTTCCGGGACCATGAGCAGCCGATGATCTCCATTGTCCAACTCCGTTATATGCCCAGAAGTCTTGTATATCTTTTAATAGAAGACTCGTAGCCAGGCTGTTGGTCCGTCCTCCCGTTCATTCAAAAGCACACATTCCTCCCCTCACCCCTGCCGATACAAGTCCCTGAGCTTTCTCATTCCTTCGCCGCGCCTTGAATTTTTATTCTTCCTTTTTTTGCTCGCGTGCAATGACGGACTTCTTCATGCCCAGCAGCACTTTCTGAAAATTCATATTCTTTTGCTATTATCATATAGCTGTCCACCTTAGGAGCTGCGCTCTAGTGAGGAACTATGGCGTCCAAGGAGATAACGGAAACGCCCCAGGGGGCGAGAGCTGTTCCGGCCTCGCCTCCTGGGATCCTAAGTGAGAAGAAGCCAGTAGGTCTTTTTTAATTATTATTTTGACCCGCCTTCGTGGTGTTCTCCAGTATTTCCCCCAATGCAAAGCATCGACGCTAACTGACTCGTGATGATTCAGGTTGTTGCCGACATCTCTGATCAGGTTTCCGACTCGTCTAGGGACGAGGGCCAGATCCTCAACGTTACCGAGGATGATCTTCTCGAGGCTAAAGCCCTGGCTTCTACTTTTACTCTTGAAGATACCCGTCGTGTAAGTCACTGACTCTAATCCATTGCACCGGACAACTTAACAGCTTCCATCTCTCTTGCAACCCTGATCTATGTGGGACTTAGAACGTTGCTTACACCGAAATTCCAGTTGATGCAACGAGTTCACAAGCAACACGCAAGGGATCCCAATTTCCCCATTAGTATTATTGAGAAGATCGAAGAATTTCTCGGTCAGTCATTATTTCTTACTACTCTTCTCATTTATTCGCCTCCCTCTGCTCCTCTTAATATCTACGTCTGGATGTGAAGCACTAACACGGTCTGGAATAGCGAGCGAGGACATCTTCGACAACCCCGAGAAACATGAACGTCTCATCCAGGAAATGAAGATCGAGGCTGCTCTTATTACCAACAACTCACCTTACGCCGAAGTGCGCGCCGTCGTCGACAACCATGACGACCCTAACATGCCGACATCGACACTCCGAGCCTGGTTTATCGGAATCTTCTTTTCGTGCTGTATCTCCTTTATCAACTCATTCTTCGATGTCCGTCTTCCCAGCATCTACGTTATTCAAACTGTCCCCCAGCTCTTGGCTTATCCATTCGGCAAATTCCTTGAGAAGGTTCTCCCCAACAAGGGATTCACCCTCTTCGGCGTCTACCATAGCCTGAACCCCGGCCCGTTCAATAAAAAGGAGCACATGCTCATTACCATCATGGCCAATGTCGCAAAGAGCACGCCCTACACCAACTACATCGTCTGGATCCAGGTTCTGCCGCAGTATTTCAACCAGCCCTGGGCAATCAGTGTCGGGTACCAAGTGCTCATCGCTTTATCCACAAACTTTATCGGCTACGGCCTAGCAGGCCTTTGCCGCCGTTTCCTTGTCTACCCCGCCTACTGCGTCTGGCCCTCGTCTCTCGTGACCATTGCCCTTAACGCTGCTTTCCATGATGGCGCTAGTGAGAGCTCATCGGTTCTTGGCCCGTTCAAGAGCGTGTGGAGAATGACCCGTATCAAGTACTTTATTTGGGCATTCGGGCTCATGTTCTTTTACTTCTGGCTACCAAACTACCTTTTTGCTGCACTGAGCTACTTCAGCTGGATGGCTTGGATTGCTCCAAATAATGGTGACCTCGCCAGAATCACTGGCGGCTACCGAGGCCTGGGATTGAATCCTTTCCCTTCATTCGACTGGAACATATTTACTTACGTGATCGATCCTCTCATGGTCCCTTTCTTCTCGACCTTTAACATATTCCTCGGAACATTTTTCTCTATGTTCGTTGTTATCGCTATTTATTACACTAACGCCTTCAACACGTCCTTCCTCCCTATTAATTCGAACCGTACCTACGATCATTTCGGCAAGATATACAAAGTCGCTGACATCATTGACGAGAACGGCATATTCGATGGAGAGAAGTATGAGCAATACTCGCCTCCGTTTCTATCCGCTGGGAATGTCGTTGTCTACATGTTCTTCTTCGCTGTCTATTCGGCTACTGTGACCTACGGTATCCTCTACCACAGACACGAGATCATGCTGGGACTCAGGGATGCCTGGTCCGCCATTAAGTGGAAGAGGAGCAAGAGCGGAGACGATCAAGAGATCTCCCAGGAGAAGGCAGATCGCGATGCTCTTGATATCCACAATCGCTTGATGTCCTCCTACAAGGAAGTTCCCGAATGGTGGTACATGATTTGCTTGGTTCTTTCGATTGGTCTTGGAATCGCCGGAATTGCTGCGTACCCCACTAACACAACTCCTGCTGTGGTCCTCTATGGTATCGCGCTTTGTCTCGTCTTCGTCATCCCCATCGGTATCATCGCTGCTATGACTGGCGTGGAGGTTACGTTGAACGTATTGGCGGAGTTCATCGGTGGTGTCTGGGTTGAAGGAAACGCCATTGCCATGTGCTTCTTCAAGTCTTACGGCTACGTCACGGCGGCCCATGCTCTTTCTTTCAGCGCCGATCTCAAGCTTGCCCACTACCTCAAAATTGCGCCCCGGTTCACCTTTTTTGCTCAGATGGTGCCGACCATCGTGTCGACATTCATCAGCGTCGCGGTCCTCCAGTATCAGGTTCACATCGACAAGATCTGCACCGAGGACGCGCCCTTCCGATTCACCTGCCCAGGTGCTAATACTTTCTTCACCGCCGCAGTCTTTTGGGGAACTGTAGGCCCGAGGAAAATTTGGGGAGTTGGCGGCCAATATGCCGTTACTCTCATTGGCTTCCCCATTGGCGTTGCTGTCGTCGCAATCTTCTACATGCTCAGCATGAAGTGGCCCAAGAACGCAATCATCAGGAACGCCCACCCCGTTGTAATGTTCAACGGTGCTCTGATCTGGGCCCCCTACACCCTCGCTTATGTCTGGCCCGCCGTTCCTGTCGCCGCCTTCTCATGGCTCTACCTCAGGAAGAGGTTCTTGGATTTCTGGTCAAAGGTTCGTGTCTCTTTTTTTCCTCTTTTTTTTCTCTTCTTTTTTTTTTCATTATTATTACCCCTTTTGTTGCAAATGTCGTCCCAAAGGAAAGAGGACTACCGCAGGCACGCTCATGTTCTACATGACAACACTTGCTAACTATTCTTCTTCTTTTACCAGTACAACTTCGTCACGTCCGCTGCCTTCTCCTGCGCGATTGCTATTTCGGGTATCGTCATGTTCTTTGCCCTCCAAATTTCTAACATTGAGGTTGATTGGTGGGGCAATAGCGTTTCCTTCGAGGGCTGCGAAGGCGCGGTATCATGCACCCTCAAAACGCTTGAGAACGAGGGAGACTACTTCGGCCCAAGGATTGGCGACTTCCATTGAATATAGGATATCTCGAGTTGGACTAGGTTTCCTCTGTATAATTCCTGGCGCTTCAACAATTTTGTTGATTAATACTCTCGAATTTAGGAAGGCTTGGAATGGAATTGGGAGTTTGTATATAATGATTTATCGATATTCTGTGGACGATTTCTTTGTATTTCCTTCTGTTTCTTCAATCAAACTTGTCTATTTATCTTTGCTGAGGGTGGCTGACATTACGTGAAGTCATAATAAACCCGTTCTCCACAAAACTTTCCCCAAACCGGCATGGTTGACCGCCAAATGCCCACAGACTTTCTACTTCGTACTTAGTAGTATTAGAGATATGCAGCACTCACTGCCCCTACCTGTGCTCGCGGTGTTGATCATGTCGTGATTCAAAGCATGTCATCCGCCGTTTCCTCGTAGCGGTGGACTGTGGTAGGGGTCTGTTTACTTGTATCATGTATGTCTGTATTCAGGTGTGTAGGATCAAGTCTATTCGCCTCCCAAATCTGACCTTTAAGCTGTATATACAAAAAAAGGAGTCGAACATAAGACACTTCCGTCTTACCCGAGACATGTATTCTTTGAACTAAGCTGAGAATGCAGGGACTGGACTTTGCGAACTGATCCCACAGATTCATGTACGCGTGGAGAATAGTAGGAGAATAATAAGCGTCGTATGAGACTAAGGGTCTTATATTGGGAACAGTCGGCGAGAGCGCTGCCTAGTCGTGGTAAGAAACTGGAATGTAAAAAGTACGGACGTCAAAGAATCAATCGAGGACTAGATTCAGATAGCAATTCCGAATCTGCTAGGGTTAGGGTTATAGAGACGAAAAAGAAGTTGGTGGGCATCACAAACAGCTGAGGGTTTCAAGTAGTCTGGTAACTCATTATAATTGACGAAAGTTAACTAGATTATACTCGGCCTAAATACTAGATGTATTTATGATTCAGGTTGCAAGTTCAGAACCTTTTTTCTTCGGACTCGGCGACTCAACTCTCGCAGTCTTAGGTATTGTATATATATCTATCTCTAGTGTCGACTCACTACAAGGTGGAATCGAAACACTATGTGTTCGTCATCTAATCGGCCGAAGTAAAATGGGGAGTCAGCTTCTGTTGGAGCCTCCAGTGCAAACCATCCATATCCAGAATTGCTATTTCTTTTTCAAGGAAACAGCTAGGATCGTGTCTATCCACCCAAGACGTCCCCAAAAACGACCAAAAACCTCTTGCCCTCAGTTAAAATATGACGCATGCACGTAAGTCGTCATGTGTTTATGCCACGTGAAATCCAATCATATTCCCTGCCATATCTACGGTCCTCACATTTTACCCCTCTCAATCGATCAGACATGCTCCATGGACCATGCGACATCTTGTAACTAACTAGTCTTCAGGATGTCGACCGGAAACGAGAGATTTAAACGAAACGAGAAGCCTCAACTGCTCGGCAACCTTAAGTTTCAAACGTGGGATCACCAGCCCCAATCACCCTTCTTCACACGGCTGCCCCGCGAGATTCGAGATGCGATATACCTAGAGCTATGGAGAAGCGAGGGCGAGGCCCAACACATTTTCTGGCACGAGGACACAACCAACCCGGAAAACTCCAAGTTCTGCTTCTGGCCCTGCAAGACGAAATTCAACGTGGAAAACGAGGCCCAGGATGAGCTGGAAAAGATCTGGCGCGACGGCCGCCTCTGGAGAGGCATCCCCGTGAATCCGCTGTGGCACGCGCGCTTGCAGTCTCGGTGGCTTAACCATTGGCGATGCGAGGAGGATTTGTTGGCCGCGTTGGAGGAAGCGGGCCTGAATGCGGACAGGTACCAGGCCGGGGGAGAGAAGCTGACGAGATTTCACTGCCCTTGCGAGCTTGGTGACCGGCTGCCACGCAAGAGCTACTTGCCGATGCTATTATCATGTAAGGCGATGTAAGTCGGGAAAATCTGCCTACTCGGAGAAACCTGTGGAGGGACTGAACCAGTTTCAAGCTACGTCGAGTGTATCGAAACGATGTATGAATCGACAAGGTTTGTCCTCATCGACACATCCACCATCCAACGGATCTTGGGGTCTTGCGGGGGACCCATCCTCGGGATATCATCACCTGTTAAGCCAGTAATCCAGCAGATACGGAATCTAGATATATCCCTGCCTATAGACTTTCCAACTCGACTCTCCTGCTACGGTCTTTCCCGGGATGTGCATTGGGGCAATGACTTCCACTGGCTTCACCTTCCAGAGATGAAGACCTGCCGAGAGGTGAACATATACGTCGACGCGCGTCGGAGAGACGCATACCTCGAACCCCTCACCAATACGTACGTCCGCATGGCGAATCTCGATTACAGTGCTGTTCTCATCGGACTCGTTATCGCTAGAGACCTCAAAGGCTCGTCCTGCGCCATCACCATTAGTACCCCGTTGGCGATGGGTGGGTCCCAACGTTCCGGCTTCACGGGCGATTACCGCCGGTCTGGGTTCTTAGAAGACTCCAAGTCTCTCCCCAATTTTCGTATCTGGCGAAGGTATTGGGGAGATGCGTTCCAGCCGCTTCCGCCGGCCCTGGGGACGCCTGAAGGATCTATATATGTTGATTATCGTCTGTACGTCTATGATTCATCTTGGGAGTCGTTTTTTTTTCTCTTTTACTTATTTTTTTCTTACATTTCATCCATTTCTGTCCGCATTTCGGAAGAGACCCTTTTCTAATACTATGTTGACTATAGTCGGACTGTACGGGAGGGCGAGTTTACGACACCTCCCGATGATGAAGACTCAGTTATCGGCGGGGTATACTCGGGAGGCGGCTCGTCCGTCTCTTCTAGGCCCCTTTAATGTGGTGCTAGTCGATCCCTAAGCCGAACTTACTTTGGTCATGGTCACTTGGCTTTGTGAGCGGCCGCACTCACGCCAAGCACAAGCAGGGCGTCCAAAAGTAACATCGCATCTAGCCTCCAATCTTACCCACCACCATGTCAAAGAGTAACAAAAAATTTCTCCAATTCCATTACGAAGAGGGTGTGCGTCAGCGGCCGGATGTCTCTGGGGGCGCTTACTCTCTAAAGCGACGAACATGGTTGGTGTTGGCCTAGTGGGAGGCGCAGGCTAGGTGAATGCAGCACGATGAAGGACGATGATGGGGGCCAGACTAAATGGCAGTGATATCCCTAGAATGGAGTTATATATAGGGCTGGAAGTGTGTGGTGTTCGACGATGGTCGTCTCGGACGGGTTTCGTTCTCTGTGGGGGCCACACTTTGTCTTTTTGAAGGACCGATAGTTCCTCCTATGCGTTGCAGGATCAGATTGAGCTACTCCCATCTTGGATTAATTGCGGCCTTGGAGGCTACAACACGTTGTGTTCCTGTATTCCAGAATGAAGCGGGAGAATGCTGATCAGCAGAAAGCACTATTACATTTCTTTTAGCGTATGATGTAGCACGATCTAGAACTTGGGGGTAGGAATATGACGAATCGAACCAAATGTACCGAGTTCATAATTTGGGGTGTATATACATCGTCAAGTCAGCTGCTACAACCCAAGTTCATCCAAGATACTCGTGTCAAGGAACTTTTCAATATCCGCCCGAGGAATAGGCTGCCTTCGATCCTCCTTCGCCAGGTACGCATCCTCCTCCACCAAGAACTCAACGAGCTCCGGGGCCCACCGACCCGTCCACAAGTGCTCGGGCCAGACGGCCTCAACAATGTCCGCGTCAGATCGGACAAGCTGGGCAACCTTAGCAAACACTTCTTTAGGGTTATTGTTGTAGACGTCGAGCGTCTGGTTAAGCGCCTTGACAAACTCGACGATATCGGCTCGGATAGTCGGGTTGGCGAGCTTCTCCTCGGTGGTGTACAGGGCGTACATCTCTCTGTAGACGGAACCGTTCTGGAAGAAAATGTGGTTATCGCCGAGCGCGCGGGCACCGAGCTCGGGCGCGGCCTCCCAGAGACCAAAGGCGTCGATTTGGCCGTTCTGAAGCATCTGTGGCAGCGTTCCCGCTCCGCAGGGAGCTTTCATGCAGGCGTTACCCGAGGAGACTGTGTATTGGCCTGGCTCGAGGCCCACGGTGCGCAGGAACTTGTTGATGAAGTACCCGGCCGAAGTGCCTGGCACGGTCCCGACTTTCTTGCCCTTGAGGTCCTCCAACGAGCTGATGCCCTTGGCCTTGTTCGCGACGATTCGGTACTGGGCCTCGCATATCATGTAAATCAGGCGGATGCTTCGCCGGCCACTGAGTTGCTTCAGGCCCTGGGTCTCAGCGTTGGCGGCGACGTCGACGCTGTTGTCACGGGCGAGGCTCGCAACGCCTCCGGTGGAGATCTGGATAGCGCTGCTGCCCTTGTAGAAGTTGTCGGCGGCATAACGCTGCGGTGTGTATTCGATCCAGTCGAGGGAGGTGGACACACGTAGGGCGGATGAGGGGTTGCTGAAAAGGGTGGACAGGATGCCCGTTAACAGGACTAGGCCTTTCATAGTTGGGAGATTTTCGTTCTGAGATAGGGGAGAGGCGGGGACTCGATCGACAACTGTCTCGCAAATGCCGTCTCACATGAGGTTCCTGCGTCCCAAACACATTCGGTGTGAAAGGGGGGAGGCAAAAGGGACAAAAGGAAAAATGATACGATGCCGGTATATCCAAAGACTCTGCAGAGCTTACTCTACGGCGTGATTCGGCCTCTTACTTCCAGGCCACTTATACGGCGTCCCTTTTCCATCTTGTCTTTCTTACGTGCCTATTAAACTCTAGGATCTCCTTAGCATCTCCACATATGCCGACTCACACTATAACGTTCCTATTCCGTTGCCGATTTAGCTGCTCTGTGAAGGTCATATAAAAAGGTTGCCCGAGGAGCGGAGTTTGCATACCGACCATCTGTTTCCCGCGCAGGCATAGCCACCGAAATTGTGGGGATCCACGCCGAGTCCCGAGTAGCTCTGTTTCTTCGTTTCTATGAGAAAAAAAAGAAAACGCCGTCCCGGAGGGTTTGTGTGGGCCAAGATATATTGTTTCCACTATCCGCGGCGGGGGCAGTGACTTTTCCCGGTCGAGTCCGGGCATTTTGGAGCCAGTGGGAATTGCCAAGTTTGAAGATGGAAAAGTTGCATCTTGACTGGCTGCTCTCTCGAGGGGCATGACCGCATGAAAATCAATTTGTTATAAAGACCTATATATTTCCTTCTCGACAGAAATAATAAAGTTTTCGGCTATGAGACGTTGTAAATGCCCTTGCTGTGGTTGGATAGGACCAACTACAGAAGCGTCCACGGAAGGCGCTGATTTGTGTCCGGAATGGAGAGGAGGTGCCACTTTCTGCACAATGCCAGATGGGGTTGGTCTTAATAACTAGGGGCTATATCTGGCCAGCTTGATGACAACTAGAACTCTATAAGAAGGCTTTCCTTAAAGATTGAAATGTCTTGGTTTCTCATCAGGTTCAGCTTGGCGTCTCGATTGAACAGTCCGGAGAGTTTCGGATCGAATATGAGTCCGATCTAGCATATGTAAAATGGGGAGTTGGATTTTTTTTTTTTTCCTCTGATAAAGACTTGTATCATGAACGCAAAACCAAATTAAAATACTCATTGAATACCTCCGTACTCTGTGCCTCAGTGCTGGCCGGCCCCCTTGTACAGTTTCGATCCCTGTCCTGCCCAGGATGGATTTACCGACATTAGCTGAATCAAAATGCTCCCAACACCTGAGCCGGGTTGCATTCGGAGATTTGTTCGTTGAGCGGCGTAAACTCAAACCAGATGGCGACTCGAGCGGTCTGGCATTCATGGCAGACTTTGAACCACACAAGGTTCCTTGTGTCCAGTATTACCGCCAGCATTAAATGGCCTTGGTGGTCCATCGATCGAAGCTCGATCGAAACTCGATCGTCTATCGAAGAAAACCTATTCTTAGAGCCAGGGCTGCTGTCATCATTCCCCCAGGAGGATCGTCTAGGAGGCGCAAGGACCCGCGCTCAGCCAATTGGGGGCCACAAGCATGCCCAGTGGAGGAGTAGAGATGCAGGTACACTCCAGCTGAGAACTTTGAAGATTGCCGGAATTTTAGTTTAGAATTAGGCTGGCGCTTGAAGTTTATCTTGTATTTTCCTCGGTTCGCAACGAATCATCAAGGATATCAATTGATCCATCGACAAACGGGGAAAGGAAAGCGGGGAAGATGGCGACGATGACAGCTGAGAAGAAGTCAAAGTCAACGTTAGGGTTCAGGAACCACGATTCCCTAGTTCAACCAGCTGTTCTCAGCTGTTGTCGGCTACCTTTTATCGACCAGACGTGCCCAGACATCCAGGCCTTGCCAATCCTCTCCTCTTACAATCACATGGTTTCTTCGATTGGGCGGTTCGGAAGATCGGCTCAGGTAGCGCGAGATTGTCCCACCGATTTCATTTCAACTGGTGACGTAAACAGCTTGGCTGGTCTTGGCGGGTTTCGCCTGCTTCAACTTCAGACCTTTCAGTGCTCCTCTGCCCTCGGCTTCTCTCTTGATTTTCTTTTATTTTCTTTGCCACTTTTCCGTTTCCTGGCTCTCTAATCGATCCCGTCTGCGATCCGCGATCAACAGACCTTCGATTGAGCAACAATGGCGGATTCTCGCGGAGAAGCCGCTGGCTACTACCAGCAGGGCAGTGGTTACGGCCCTGGCCCTGAGATGCAATACCAGCAACAGCCATACGGTCAACAATACGGTCAGCCGCAATATCAACAACAGTATCCCCCACCGCAGAACCCGCAGTATCAGCAAAAACCTCAATATGACCAGGGCGGGAATAATCCTCCTCCATATGGATATCAACCGCCTCAAGCCGTCAACGGTGAATATACCTTTGACCAGGCGTTCCGCATAGACAAGCCCAAGTGGAATGACCTCTGGGCTGGCATTCTTGTATGTGATCCGACGCTTTTTCCCTTGCACAAACGCCCTTGATGGACCACATACAACTGACATTGCATCACCATCTCATAGTACCTCCTCTTTGTCGCTGGTTTCGCAGCTGTATCGGGGATCGCTATTCGCGGATACGCGACTACGAGAAACATTAACGGCGGCGGCATCTACGATGGCACAAACAACTTCGGCCTCTCCACGAATACGCTTATACTCTTCGTCTTCTGTCTAGCAATATCCCTAGTATTCGGCTATGGCTATATCTGGCTCATCCGACTCTGGCCGAAGCAGTTCATCTGGCTAACTCTCATTCTCAATGTCGTCTTCGCCTTCGTCACTGGCATTTTCATGATTGCCCGCCGTTCCTGGGGCGGATTCCTATTCTTGCTTCTCGGCGTCTTTCTAATTTTCGTCTACTGGTCATGGAGGAAGCGCATCCCATTCTCGGTCCTAATGCTGACGACTGCGATCGATGTCGCCAAAAATTACGGCCACGTCTACCTTGTTAGTTTCATCGGTGGTGTCGTTGCCATAGCCTTCGCTGCCTGGTACGCCGTAACCGTCGTGGCCATTTTCGCGCGGTGGTCGACGGGTAACAACCCTGCCTGCGCCCCCAATGGCGACTGTAGTGATGGAAAGGTGGCAGGATTGATCGTCTTCTGCACGTTTACCATGTACTGGATGTCCGAGTGGCTCAAGAATACCATCCACACCACCATCTCCGGCGTTTACGGCTCCTGGTACTACAGCTCTCGGAATTTCCCCAAGAATGCCACCCGCGGCGCATTCAGACGCTCCATGACCTACAGCTTTGGTTCCATCAGCTTGGGAAGCCTGTTCGTTGCCATTATCAACTTCTTGCGACAGCTCTGCTCGGTGGCCTATCAGTCGCAGGCTTCGGAGGGAGACATTATCAGCATGTGCATAATTTGCTGTTTGCAGTGCATTCTCGGCATTATCCAATGGGCTGTCGAGTTTGTGAACCGGTACGCGTTCTCGTACATAGCCCTGTTCGGAAAGGCATATTTCCCGGCCGCAAAGGCGACTTGGAAGCTCATCAAGGACCGTGGCATCGATGCACTTGTCAACGTAAGTCGATATATTTTTCTTTTCTACCAAGGCCCCTTGCCTTGACCCCATTGTAATCTAACAACTTTAAAGGAATGCCTCGTCGGGCCCGTTCTCACCTTTGGCGCCCTTTTCGTCGCCTACGCTTGCTCTCTCCTCGCCTATCTCTACCTCGTCTTCACGAAACCGGAGTACAACAGCAAGGGCGAATACACCGCAGTCATCATCCTCTTCGCGTTCCTCATCGGTCTTCAGATTGCTAACATCTTCACGACGCCGATATCAAGCGGCATCGACACCATCTTCGTTGCCGCCGCTTGGGATCCCGAGGTCCTCATGAGGGATCATCCGGAGATTTACGATGCAATGGTACGGGTTTATCCCGAGATTCAAGCCGCGATACATGCATAGAACCTTCTTTTTCAGTCACCTTTTTTTCCTTCTTTTTGAGTAAACGTTTTGAGAAGTCGCAAGGATACATTGGTGCGTTGATGGGTATAAAAGTTTCTCCGCAAAGTTTTTTTCCGTTTGAAGCGCAATAGAAGCATCCGTCACACTTAATGGGACGCGCAGGGTATGAAGATTTAATAATTCCATTTCCCGAATCCCGGGTCAGCCTCGCATTAGTTGGCAAGCATTCATAATTCTGAAACGAATGCATGCGGTCCGAGTAAAGATAGTAATACATGGGCAAACAGTTGATTTCACTGCTTGTCTTCAAAGACTAGAAACGTCCGATGTTGGATCCCAGGATTCCAGGATTCCAGGATTCAGCAGGGCTTCGCTTCGTGGCGACGTCATGAAGAAGAGTAAGCGTCGCACAAAGTTGGGCTATTTATATTACCCGAACACCCATAAAGACTTGACTGGCAGCCAATCACACCCCGTCTGTGTTTCTAAACTTGGAAACATGTCAGAGCTAAAAAGAAAGAAAAGGGTTCAATTTGCGATGCTGCCGATAGCTATGCTAACTTGACCAAAAGAACAATCATGCTCCAATGAAATGCAATCCCAAGTGGAGATATATCTCCGGGATGAAACCAAACGACTTAACCTTAAGTTCGAACAAATGCAAGCCGCACCAAAGAAACCGATGCTGAGATAGTTAAAGAGAAGTAAACCGACGCGTCAGTACATGAGGGACTATATCCCCCACGCAAGCCGACTCCCAAGGGTAGGTACAACCGAAATTAAAAGAAGATGGTAACAAGAAGGTAAAAGGATGCAAGTAGAATCCGCCATGAGAGAGGTCCTTTTCCTCATATTTTCATAGATGCAAACTGAGGACCCAACAAAATCATACACTGGTTGTAGCGAACCCATCCAGGTTAGAGTCTCGTTCTCTAAGTTCGTTGACAAGGAAGATACGAAGAAATAGGATAAAACCTACGTGCAGGTCTGCCAGTTGCTATTGCGGGATTGGTTAATGATGGAGAAAGTGATATCATCTCCCACGAGAGAACCGCCGGCATTGCTGTTAGTCCGCGTGAGAGTCAACCTGGTTGCAGCCCTAGCGGTGACGGTGGCATCGTTGGGTGAGCGGTTGATGACCTTGGCGGGAGCGATATCGATCCTCGACCACTGGTTTCCGGGAGCCCAGACGCCGCCGGAGAAGGTGCTGTCGGGCGGGCTGCCGCTGTTTCCGGTGGAAGAGGTATAGGAGGCAGACACGCGACCCGTAGCACCGGAGTCGACCTGGACGAAGCCGTGGTAGGCTGCTTGAAGGTTTCCGCTGGTGCAGCCGCTGGGATAGGTCAGGGTGAGGGTGACGGTGCAGTCACGGGTGGTGACGCCTCCGAGGTTGGTGTTGTAGGAGCGGAAAGCGATGGTGCCTACGTCACGGCTGGTGGAGATAGTGACGGTGTAGGAGCCGGAGGGACAGCCGGCGCCCGAGGCCGTGATGGAGGCGAATTCAACCTTGGTGACGGCGCGAGACTCGAGAGTGGTGTCTCTGGTCTCGATTGGGGCAACCTCAACGGGGAGAACGGCAGGAGCCGCAGCGGTGAGGCCCGCGAGGAAGAGTGTGAAGATAGATTTGAAGTTCATGGTGATAGGATTAGGAGGATTTTAGTAAAAATATTAAACAAACTACTTGT
The DNA here is from genome assembly GCA_000812075.1 of Scedosporium aurantiacum. Classification (NCBI taxonomy): domain Eukaryota; kingdom Fungi; phylum Ascomycota; class Sordariomycetes; order Microascales; family Microascaceae; genus Scedosporium; species Scedosporium aurantiacum. The sequence goes on from JUDQ01000154.1 coordinate 50,680, forward strand.
AGAAGGTTGTAGGTTTGAATATAAAGAAAGCCCGAGTCACACTATATGACGCAGTGTATAAGTGGCGATATTGGAATTGGCGATGTATTAAGATGGTTGTCAAATATCTGCTCGAGATGAAACAAAAAAGAAGATAAGAAGGAAGAGATATATATACATTGATGGGTGCAAGACTGCAGGCGCAAGAGGGCCGGTACCTGAGCTGGGCAGTAATATGTGTAGGGCTATGCTAAGCGCGAGATCCTTCATGTCCCCTCCCTCGCCACGACCCTGGCGGCAGTGCGTAAGATTTCGGCCATGCCTGGAGGGGGCTCTTACATGGAGTCACACTCAGCGCAATTCTCTGCCCCCAACCCACCCGACCAGGAAGAATAGTGGGGGGAAAGACAAAAGGAAGAGACAAAAAAAAAGGAGGGATGCAGGGTGACATCTTCTGCCGTGTTGAAGGGAGATTATTGATGTACGATGGTTGCATTCGCACGTTCAATACAACAGGTCGTGGGTGTTAGTGAGGCGGGCGGGATGGGGGTTCAATTTTACTGATCGACCATCATTCTAGATCAAGACAGGAGTAAGTGACCACACAACCTAGTAGCTAGGATACCAAAAAGGGAGACGTTGAATAGACGCAATCTTGTAAATTCTAGCATTTTTTTTTTTTTTCCATCCCAGGTGAATAACCTCGTTTCACTGATATAGAACATGGGGTTCTTCAAGCTTGTTTTGGACGAGAGCTCTACATTGGCTGCGGCGCTACCATTGGAGTCTACCAAGTACAGGCGACGGGTCGAAGAGTTCCAAGATTTCGGGGTTTCGAGGGCAGCGCAATATTGAATAGACGGGCCGTAATTTACTGGTCCGACAATCCTCATCCATCTCTGATCAATGGTGCACCGGGCAGGTGCCGAGCGCAGGCCACCAAAGGTCTCAGACAGCGCCGCATCACGCGAGTTTTCCGGCCTGTGGAGGTTACCTGCGGTCATGAATTGATCGGTTGCGTCGTTTTATTGACCCCAAATACCACCCAAAGTGCGCCATGGACATAATGGGGATCAGCCATTTTTGAGGAGCCTCACCATTGGACAACCCCTGGAGAACATTGGTGATTCTAGCAGGAAATTCAACGACTCTCTCGGTTGCTAAACATAGATCCTACCCGACAGGCACTGTTCAGCAGCCCAGAGCCAAGCATCGTGACTGAGCTGGATCAGCAAGTCAACGAAGAAATCAAGGCAACTCGTCGGGGGAAGCGGCTTGGCGTTGTTCTTCCTGCGGCAAACTAAAATGTAGTCATCATCGAGGGGTGTTTCTGTCAAACCTCGGGAGAGGTCAGTGGCCTGCCACGTACATACCCTACGAAGTATTACAGTCCTACATCCACAAGTGGACAAGTGGATGCAGGAATGGAACTCTTGTTGTTCCGTGCCGTGTCGCTGGCCATTCAAGAGTGCGACTTCAGGTTGCTTTTGCAATCCTGTGATGGTTGCGATGGCGAGTCCTGAACCTCATCAGAGTGCTGTGCGGGGAAGAAACGGGGTGGGAAGGATCATCATGACAGAGATGACCCAGGAATGAATGCATGTCTGTCTGATGGGATCATATCCGACTCGTTGAAGTGATCGAGAATTGGGGAGGGAGGGCTGCGGCCTCCTCAGTCCAGATCGGCTTTGCTCAGTAAGCATCAAGGACTCGGTGCTTCTCAAGAGTCATCGTCACATTAGAGCCCGAAGAAAATTGTATTCGGAGGGGCAACGAAAGACCACAATGTCAAGGTCATCCGGTCTAAAGACCAAGATTGGAAAACACCGAAGGCGACGAGAAAAAAAATTCTGTGTTTTTTGGTATGCACACTAACGGCATCCAAGACACGGCACGTATCCGGATTGAAGAATGATCAGTCTTTAACGGACATAAGATGGAGGGGCGTGGATGTTGTTGGATTTGAATGGATGAACCAGTGACCAGATGCGGCCATCAATGGAATGGGGGCGGAATAAGCCACGCTCTGTGGAATTCTGAAGAGAATTCGAAGCCGCACTTGTCACGCATTGTCTCTCGCGTACTTCGTAGATGGAAAAGAAGCCAGAAGCCTAGGATGGAGCGATGAGGCCTTTGTCTTTTGTCTTTGTCGAGTCACCGGTGGTCTCCTCAAGTGTCCGGATCTCGGCACAAATGGGGAGGGGACAGGAGCAGGGGAGGACACAAGGTTAATTGACTTACATCGATGCTCCTTCATCTTGATCCTGATGGTGCCAGGGCGATCATCAGATCACCACTGCTGAGACAGGCACACCCGAAACTGTCAGCGTCAATTAAATCATTCAAGCTTTGATGGACCCCTAGAAGATTCTCCCGCAGAGGCCCTCGGACTGCTTCTCTAACGGCTGTCCGAGGGTTTGGAAGGGTTTGGAATTAATTAAACGTGCAGAAGAAATTACCCAGGTTCTCTTCTTGGTAGCGGCGTGGAGGTGCTCGGCAGTGGGATTGATATTATTGCCCAGCTTTCAATATTTCGTTTTTGCACCAATGGATCCATGTAAATGGCCGGATACGGTGCATGCATCATGTGTCTACTGAGGTTATTTCCAACCCGGTGTTGACCCATCTGGGCCTGCTTCGACAACTCCGTTAACCGTGATGACCATTCGAGGTTAAAAGAAATCGATGAAGACATCATGCATAAGATTACTAGCCTCAGTATCACAGAATGCGATGCCGTGAGAAGTTGGAACCCCTTTGCTCAATCGTAATTGTTCAATGACGAGGACGCCAAGCGCCTTGGTCTTCGAGGGTGAGTGAGAGTGAAGGAGAGAAGGCGAAGAAGAGGAATAAGAGAAAGAAAGGAAAGCAAAGAGAGCACACAATACCTCGAGACCATAAAGAATGTTTTGCCTTGTCCACGAAGATGGTTATTTTCCTATTGCGATCACATCTGCTTCTTTGCCCAGTTTCGGTGGTAGACTCGTACAAAGAGTAGATAGGAAAGAACGGAGCATCCAAGTCCTTCGGGTCCTTCTTTGTGATATGGGTAGGACCAGGAGCACCTTGAGACCAATTCATTCTTCATTGATGGATGTTTTCTCAATAACTTTACTAGAGGCACCGGCGACTTCCAAGCGTTGTGATGTCGTCTTCCAACACCTCTCGACTCAGAAAACCCCCAAATCATCCAACTATTTCTCAGTCAAGCTCCTCGTCTGCCTTAACCACATCCCCCCTCAACTTCTTCCCCTTTCTCATTTCCATCACCGACACACACTGAATTTGACTCAAACGCAATGCCGCGCAAAAGAAAGAGCGTCACCATGCCGAAGCGGAAGTCCCCCAGCGAGAAGGGGGAAGCCGAGCCATCCGCTCCTGCTCCTGCCACGGGCAAAAGGACGCGTGAGGACGCATCCACAAAAAAAGGTGACAAGAAGCGCCAAAAAATAGACCCTCTCAACAGAGCCCCGAGAGTACGACTCAACGTCTACGTCTTCGGCGGAAACGAGAACGGTGAGCTGGGACTCGGACCCTCCTCCGCTAAAGAGGTGGTTCGCCCGCGCTTGAACCCCCTCCTCTCGGCCAAATCTGTTGGTGTGGTTCAGCTGGCTGTTGGCGGCATGCACTGCGCTGCGCTTACCCATGATAGCAGGATCCTGACGTGGGGCGTCAACGACCTCGGTGCTCTTGGGCGGGATACCACTTGGGACGGCGGCCTAGTGGATGTCGGCGATGCTGAGGATGACGTGGATGCTGAGAGGAATCCCAAAGAATCAACGCCTGGTGAGGTAGATATGACCAATGTGCCTGACGATACCATCTTCGTCCAGATCACTGCCGGCGACAGTTGCACTTTTGCGCTGACTGACGAGGGTGCGGTCTACGGTTGGGGCACATTTCGAGTAATGTTTCCCCCATCTTCCCTTTTTTTTTTTTTTTTTTTTTTTTTTTTTTTCTTTTAAAAAACCGCACCTAGGTTACTAACTTATACTAGTCAGCTCACGGCGATATCAGGTTCCGACGTGATATCAGAATCCAGCGGAAACCTCTCCTGATACCCGAGTTAGAAGAGGTTGTGAAGATTGAAGCTGGATGCAACCATGTCTTAGCACTCACCGCTGTGGGAAGACTCTATAACTGGGGCTTTAGCGATCAGGATCAGCTTGGGAGGCGCGTTATGGAACGTCAGAGGGGTGAATGGCCTAGTCTCACGCCTCGTAAGCTCTTCCTGAAACGCGTCGTCGAGATCGGCGTCGGCTCCGATCATTCATTCGCCATCACCGAAAACGAAACCGTCTTCGCCTGGGGCGCGAACAACTTTGGTCAAACGGCGAATGTAAGAGGCGCCGGCAAAAACGCAGCTACAACAACCGTTCCTACCCCAATCGCTGGCCTGACGAAGATCTCGCAGATTATTGGAGGGAACACGCACAGCGTGGCCCTTACCACCAGGGGAGACTGCTACGTCTGGGGTCGGCTTGATACCTCTGCCGCCGGAGTGGACATGAAGAACCTCCCAGAAGAAGGGGTAATGTACGATAAAAAAGGCAAGCCACGGATTATAATCAAACCAGCTTGTCTCCCGGATTTAAAATTCCGTTTCATTGCCGCAGGTGGCGATCACAGTCTTGCCATCAGCCAACGCGACGGCAGGCCGATAAGCTGGGGATTCAATAGCAACCATCAGACAGGCCACAACGTTGATGATGACGTCGATACGCCTACGCAAATCGACTGTAAATCAACCCGGAATAAGGAGTTTTGCTGGGCTGGAGCTGGCGGCCAGTTCAGCCTGCTCGCCGAGGAGGTGGGAGGAGAAAAGGACGATGGTGATGAAGAATAGACACAATATCTTGCTACCAATATCCTTCGTTACCTCATAGGCACGTCCCTAGCAGGGCGCAGGAATTCGAGGACCTCGCTAGACGGCCTCGGAGAGGAGGATTTCTCCTCACCTTTTACATTGTTGGATAGGACTCGTACTTGCTGTACTTCGTACAGCCCTTTGTTGATTGATGTCCCGCATGCCGCATGCATGCCAGCCGTGCCTGGTACGTATTCATGTCTACTGGCTACATTAAGGTTCATTGATCTCCGTTTCCGCTCTCTACACTTCGAGGGGGCTCTTCCAATCTCGCTCGCCCGAGTCCACGGATTCGAGCCGGCTCAAGCACTCTCGAGCATTCCGGTGGCTCACCCTCCTCCTCCCGCACCTGTCTGCTCACGCGGGCAAAAAAAATTAAGGACATCAATAGAATACGCCACATTCCCGCTTTCACACTCCCCTCGTTCCTACTAGAAAGTGCTGCGTTCTGCGCGTGTGCATACAGATGAAAAGTGAAGAGCTTTGTACTACTCTTTACCCCTTAACCCCCCCCAAAATACCACTCACGGTCATCGTCCAATCCATCCTGACTTGGTCGTCGGGTCTCGGGTAATCAATATCGTATTTTTTCTCCTCCTTACGTGCAGCAGTTCCTGATGCTGCTGACCTGCTCAGCCATTCCGCCCTGTGAGCCCCGAGGAGAGGGCTCATTGCCTCAACCAGGTTCGCGCAGCTACCAGGCGCGGAGCCGTTGCTAATATTAGCAGGGAAAATGAATAATAATCCGTGATAATAAATCCATTTAAGCTTCCAAGATTGTTCTCAAGCAGTCGACGACTCCCTTCCTCTGACCTCAGCTCTCCATTAGGCGAGATCCGCTCGCCCCCGTATCTGCCACCACAAGTTAGGGGCATCGGGGATGACTCGATCCTACGTGCACAATCAATTAATCTGAACTGCCGCCGTCTGCGAGGCACTGCTTTACATTCAGGATCTCTGGATGACTCGCCTGTTCCACACATCCCGAAAACTTCAATCCATACCCTGGCTTGCATCGAGCACTCATAACCTACGCTTTTAGCGGAATTTTCTTTTGGTTGAAGTACGACCCTGGACGTTTAGTGTCCTCCTCAATCCCACCCTCCTACCCAAGAAGACAGAGAGCCAAGGCGCCTCCATCATACACTTGAGAACAGTTGCGCCATGCCGGATGACAATTTCAGCACCAGAGCCCGTATTGCACAGCTCAAGCCAACTTCTGTATCTATTCTAGTCCGGTTGGATCCGAGGCCCTCTGGGCTGCGCAAACTTCCTTTTGTGTTATAATGGGGAGTCACAACAGAACCTTTCTTTCGACAATGACTTGAAAGTCCGTGGATCTGAAATTTTAAATGCCTCGGAGGTTTTCGACCTAATATTGATGTGAGAGCTATTATCGTCGGTGATTTCTGAAGATTGGATGTGCTAAAGGTGGGAGAATGCGAGCTCGGGATCGCTTAAACCGCCTAGATGGGGAGAATCATAACTGCGACGCTGAGATATTTGGATCACGCTGCGCCCACTCACTCCCAATCAAGGTTGTGATCAATGGCGGATGTCTTCTGCAGCTCAACCCTCACAGCTTTTCCGTCCTAACACAGGTTGCGCTCGGATGATCGCACGGAACAACTGTTTTCACCTACATACCAGGATGCTTCTAGCCCGCCTTGGAAGTCATTCTTCACCATGTGTCCGATATTAATCTGCAAGGCCATGCAGAACCCGAATTTGGGTGGAAACGCGGTTGGCTTGAGTGAGGAAGTGTGCACGCGTCGGGGTTGGACTGCGTGGCACCCAATCGTCGTGAGCTCGAGGGTTGTCACCAAGAATATTCTGTAGCAAAACCACTCATATTATCCTGGGGTATGTGTGAAAACAAAAGAAAATGCGTAAGATAGTCCTCTCTCCCGATGTTTTCTTAGTCGTGGTGTGAACAAGGTTGTCGTGCATTAGTCCAAGCTTTTAGTGATATCTGCAGATGGTGACTACACAATACGACATCAAGGGATGGAGAAAAGTTGAAAGAATCACCGATTGCCGAAACATGCGTTTGACTAGTTCCATTTGGGAAGGATATATTGAAAGCAAAGAGCCCCAACTCGCTGCTCTGTCGCTCTGGCATTCAATGGTCTGAAAATGCGGCCGAGAATGCTCCAACACGCTCCTAGATGGAGGGTATCTCGGGCAGATAAAGGACGAGTAGTTGCGCTCATAGACTCATACCTGGCGAAACACAACGCCAAGGCCTCTTGACGGATATCGCGGAGCATCCTCGAATATTTCGGGCATAGAAGTGATGCCGTGGGGTATAGCTCCTTCGGACACGAAGGTGTGAAGATAAATTCGATAGTCCGACCGTGTCTGCATCCAAGTTCTCACTTCGGAATCGATTCGAGGGAAAAGGGATGTTATGAAGAAGTTCCTTCACACGCAAGGAGAGGTAGGACTGCACCCATGACCTGGAGGTTTTGCTTCGGAGATGGAAAAGGCCGACTTATAGGCAGAAAAACGGGAATCACATCAAGAATCTGCAGTAGCACCAGAAAGTAGGTTCCTATTTGGGAGCAATTCCACGAAGGTGAGGCTAATGAGGGTGGAAAAAACAAAAGGCTCGGTTCAGATTCTGGAGTCCAAGTATGGTCTGCTTCCGACTTGTGATGATGGCTGGGGTCTCCATCAGCTGCGCAAGTTCACGCGTCTTCTTTGGGCAGGCCAGGAAATGGGTTAAAAAAAAAAAAAAAAAAAAAAAGGTACTGTCGCCACAAGTTGATGCCGTTGCCTGAAATAACCCACTTCTAGCTCATGTTAGGGATGGACACGTCAAGAAATCAGGAAACTTACAACTCGGTCCACGAGACACAGGCCGAGGACTCCGAATCTGCACGGCGGATTATACTCGCATGAGTTCCTTGTGGGGAACTTGTCCTTAGCTATTTTCGGGTGCCACTCGGCTAGCTAAGACTTGATGCTTCTCTTGGATCATGATGAGAAATAATTTGGTTAGAACGCCAGGGCATGGAGTGCTCGCTCTGAAAGAAGCTTCCATCGACATGCGCAGGCCAGTTGCTCAACCGAAGCATCACCACGTACCCCAAATCCACGGAACGAGTCTTGTGAGATAATGTTCGTGGCGGGGACTTTGTTCTATAGCGAGAGCGTTTGGAAATAAGTTGTGGGCAGTTGCCCAAGGCCAAGACCGGGTTGCCTAGTACACCCTTGCATTCCTCCGCTACACCAGCAGCAATGATGTGTATGAGACCGGAGGCCGAATCCCGAACGGCTCGGTCAACCGACATCTAGCATTGGTCAGCCCATTATTTTGGGCCGCTTGGCTCTTGCCTGCGGAGTATCAGGAGCCGCAGACGAGCGCAACAAAGGCACTCCGGACGGTATGGCTACTCTCGCCGATAAAGGCCATGGTGAGGCTAGGAATAAGAAAGGACGCTCTTTAGTGTCTGGTATAACTCGACTATCGACGTGCTCGGGGGAGGTTTGCTCACAATGGAGATGCGGGATACTTTTTTTCCCCCAGATTTGGAAACAGGCTCCACAGTCGCATGCTCACCACTGCAAACACGCCTGGACGATACAAACCCCGATAAATAGGGATCGGATTGGAACGAAACCTCGACAGGAACGGCGCTGAAGAGGGCGGAAGAGCTCAATACCGAAGCATGGTGACCCCCCCCGTCTCAATTTGCAGTCGCAAAATGGAGTTGGATCTGAGGCTAGATGGGCACGGGCACTATCTTTCACGAGCAGTGAGGTATTGAGGAGGCGCTGGAGGCTTTTGTATAATGCACAGGGAGGCTTGACGAGTGGCCCGACATCCAGGCAATGGACAGCTTCGCTCTCAAGTCATCCTCAAGCTCGCTCGACAATCAACCAGCGAGGAAAAGAAAATGAGACGGATGAGAGCAATTTCCACCACCAGTCTTCGACGCCGACCATCTGCCGGGAAGCGGACGTGTCAAGACGGAGCAACGCGCGCGTCGGAATGTCACACTCAAATGAGGAACGAGGGCCGGACGATCGGGCAATTTGCAGTCAGTTAAGATGAGATAATTCCAATCCCACAGCGACCGATGAAGCCACAAACGATGGCCACACTCCTCGGGCGAATGAAATACCAAGTAGGTGTCATCCGTGGAAAGGAGGAAGTGGCTAGCACGGGCAATGTCGCTCGACACCCGCCCCCGTGCTGGGAACAACAACGGGTCTTGAACCTGCCAATTTCGTCCATTTCTCTGCGGAGAATAAACAATCTCTCTCATCGTTACCTTGTTAAGAATAGCTCCGAGAGAGGATCATACTCCCAAACGTACCAAACAGCCTAGCTTGAAACGCGACGCGTGGCGGTGCCAAAGCTCTGCATAGGGCAAACGGAAAAGCAGTCAATTGATGCGCGTGCGAAGGGAGATCCAGGGCAAAACTTATGGTTTTCCTAAAGGAGCCTAACCCCTAAGAGAAGGACGAGATAGCAATCGCTCTCAAACATGAAATCCTACGAAGTAATTACTTTGCAGCAGTGCGCAGTTGGGAGAGGCTCAAGCCACCTCGACCTGCCCCAACAAACCAGATTTTACGAATCGCAGAAGCCCCAAAATAAAACCATCCACGTGCGATGACCGTCTCAAACTATTTACTGGCTGTCATGGAGGGGGGGCCATCGGGGTGACGCGTCTCCCCTATTATCACGACCTCGACTCCCTGTCCTCGGTCGATCAGCCGGGACTAGGTTGCAGAGTTTTGAGGTAATGGTTAGCTCATTCGATAGTGCAAAAACGCCCTTGTGGGAGGAGCCAGTGAACCTGCATCAGCTCTCAGCTCGCCTTCGTCGTCGGGGGAGTGGCAGACGGACTCCTAAAGGGGGGCGCCGGGTCGAGGGGCGAGCGGCGTGGGTTCGCGGGCTTGCGGCGACCATCTAGGCTAGAAGGATACAGTTTGACGTCGGGCAAATCGTGGCGCCACAACGACCCAAAACAGAAGCGAACAAGTGCATTGTGAAGCCGCCTTTGGAAACGTAGCGATGTTGGTCTACTGATGCGGAATCGTTTAGCGGGGTACCGGGCCGCTTCAAGACTAGGCCGTTTCTTTCGTCTTCGTTTCCTTTGTCCCTTAAGGGTCCTTCCTCCTGAGCCACTTCGCGAACAAGGGGAACATGTGCATTGACCGAGCTATCAGCCTGACCAAACATTCCGTCCCTCCACCTCCGAATCCAGGAGTTGGAGGATCGTCTTTTGCTAGGAGTAGCCAGGCTAGCGGGGTATGGTTCAGGGTTGCTCCTTCACCTGCGAGCAAGAGGGGCTCAACAGGGTCTGGAACAAGCACGGATACAATGGATTGTCTTAACCTGGCTCCTGCCAACAAGTAAACCCCGCCTTGTCTCTTAGAGATTCAGCCCGCGATAGTGCTCAGATGCGGCGAGGCGATTGCGTTATTATTAAAGGTAGGCGCCGGGCTGGCAAGGATCCGAAGAGCCGATGCAGTTGTGGGGAGAATGAGCCGCTCTCAGGCCAAAGAAAGATATTACTGATGGCCTTGAGTGACAACAAGTGAACGGGGAGGAAGGCAGCGAGATGAGTAACGCGGTTTGAGGCCTGCTTCCAACAGTGAATTAATCTATGTACAAAAAGAGTGTTGACACGAGGATGTCCAAAGTACCTGCCTGGAAAAAGGGCAACAATTGAATTATGTGGGCGGGTTAATATCGATCAATCCCACCATGGTGGGGCTGTCGGATGTTGTTTCTGCCATGTGACGACACCTGTTCCTAGCTCTCCCCTGAGTATTCCAAAGTGAGAGGCGGATAGATGGATTGTGGGTAGGATGAAGAAGGAATAGGTGTGTCATACTTCGTATAAGTCGAGGCCAAGTACTTCGTACTTCGTACATTGAAAGAATGGCGATGCCCTGATATTGATCGCCCGTTTGGTGGTTGTGCGCCGTTGCCCATATCAGCCCCGAGTGACGTGACCCGGACTGCACCCAGTTTGGTTAACAGAGGCAAGGTCGCCTGCAAAATTCCTACTTCGTGTTGATAGTTCAGATTGCTCGCACTTGACCCATGCGAAGTCACATCTTGCAGATAAGCTCTCCTCCCATTCGATCGCCACCCGCCGGGGATTATTCTGGCGATGCTGCAGTGTGTTGTCGTACTCTGTTGTATGCCTACTACTTCGCAGGCCAGGTACCTTACTGGACGAGGTGCATTAGTGCGACCTCGTAGTCGGTCGTTTTCAGAATCTGAGGACCGGATTGGAGATACGTGGGGGGGGGGATGATTGGAACCATGATCATTTATGATATCAGACCTTATCCAAGCCAAAATAAGAAATTCCATGGAAATTCAAGGAAATCCAGTTTATACAGGTACTCGTCCATGCGGGATGTATACTCACGCACTACCGGAACACATTATCACAGTGATCGCCCATTGAACGAATTATCCTTCCGGAACGTAGGTCGATTTTCCCGAAAATATCGCCCGCCGGACACAAGGACGGTAATAAGATACGACTCACGTTCTATGCATCGACCTTGACAGGTATCCCGCTTCTGTTGGCTGCGCCCCGATCATTAGCCCACATGAGGGGGGAAAAGAAAAAGGGACCGAAAGGACGGTGGGGAAGAGGAAAGGAAACGTCGAGAAGCCAACATCGTGGACCCAAATCCGATATTACAGAGTTGCATCAAAAGTAGTGGACTCCAAAATATGGGCCTTTGAAGAGGCTCCTCTGGTCATGGGGGCACTGGATTCTTCCAAATCGTGCACAGGACAACGACATGCCCGTCCACAGCAGGCGGCACCTGCGTGCAGACACCGAATACCTCGCCGTGTGAAGTTAATCTGGCGGAGATACAAGATGCTGGGCGAGGTAAGATTGAGATGCAAAAGGATCCGCTTCCTTTTAAGCTAAAGATGGTGCGGGATCAGTGGTGAGACGTGGTGGAGTGTAATGCCGTCCTCGATGATCCCACTAGGGATAACTGAGTAATACAGTACTTCTGTACGGAGATCTTGATGTTGTAACTGCGATGAATCTCCTTCAATACCACTAAGGTTGGCCTCTGGAAAACCTGAACACGCCTAGCAGTGTTGTGTTAATCTTAATTTAAAGTCGGAGTTCCCCTGCGAAGAAGGATAGTTTACTTCGTAGCCGTCTGGTGTCGTCAGATCAATGGAGGTTCCAATCAAAACTAGCGTAATATTACTTCAAATTGAAGAGTTTACTTCATACTACAGCACCGAGGCGTTGTGGGTTGGACAGGCCTTTGATCTAACGACCACAGTGCGAGGCACAAAGTAACACCGGAGGTCGCAGTACGAAGTACAAACGATGAAGTACGAAGTACGAAAGTACATTCATCGCCTCAACTCAATCAAATGTTTCTTCCTGCCGAACTAGGCAGGGCTGACCAAGGGGTATTTGGAGACATACAAGTATCAAATGCTCTCGCAACCAACATTGACGCCTTTTCTCGAAAATGCACTGATCAATTGATGCAAACATTTTATGGACCGCTGGTCCGTCCTAGACTTTCATCACCAAAATTTGTGTCAGGCTTTTATTCTCGTCCCAACCCCGGGCTTTTTCTCCCTCTTGCTTTTTTAACGTCTTTTGTTTCTCTCTAAAATAATCTGTTCTCGCTGCAATCCATCAATTTCTTGGCTCCTCATAATAAAGCCTTTTCACCCCACGGAAGCCAAGATTCTTGATGCCGACAATGGCATCCTCTTGGCAGACTGGCTCCCCTGGCCCGTCACTATTCGTACGGAGCGATATTATCCCAATTCTGCAGCTTCTCGCAGTCTTCTTCGCCAGCAGGACAACGGCTCTTCACCACCCCGTCTCCTCAATCGACACGACGAAGCTCGTTTTGCACATAGACGACTTTACCTCAGCTTCGTGTCCCTCGGATTTCCTACCTCCTTTCCGCAATGAGACTGCGAGCGGTCACCGCCATACATTTCAACGCAGCATCTTAGAAGAACCCATCTATCTCGAAGAATCACGATCAGAAAACGTCCCCCTCTCAACTCAGCCATTACAACGACCCTCGACGCCCGCAGAATACTCCAATGCGAATACGATACCATCGCAGCCAGTATTAGCTTCAGCACCGCCTATACACCATCGTTTTGCCCAAGCCAGGGGCTTACTCTTTAATAACTGGCAACAAAAACACTCCATATTCACGAGCAGTTGGGTACAAACGTTGCTATCCACGACGCAAAGCAATAAGATCGAGGGCACGGGGGTCGAAGACAAAGCCACGTCAGGCTTTAGACCAGGCAACTCGAAAGTGCATGTTGGCGCAGCTGCCGTTGCGCTTCTCAGCCTGGCGACTGTGATGTGCATGCTCTGAGCAAGCAGGCGTTTCGGGGCCCCCGACGAATTTTCTCTTTTTCTTTTTTTCTTTCTTTTCTCCTCAATACCCCCATTTTTCACATTATTCTTTCCCTAATTCCCCCTTAACCGCTCTTGACGAGGGGTTATCACCGCATGGCCTGGTGTTTAGAATGCATTGCAATTGCCGCACATTGTTTCAACCTAGAAGGTTACAATGATAGGGGGAAGAGGTGCTGAACCACCGAAAAGTTTGGGTCCACGGCTGCGGAACTAACTGCGAACTTACGACGCCGTTTCTTAGTGCTAGCGCAGGAGCTTGTGGTGCTTTTGGGAAAGCTTGGGATTGAAGCTTATTCTGCAACGACAGCGAATGGCTAAAGACGCATTTGAATTTTTTTTTTTCTTCTTCTTGGCAGTGGCGGAGGGAACATTCCTTCCTTCTTTCTTCGATCACAGGCACAGAATCTCCGGATAGAGGCAGAAAGTCTAATGGATACATGTAATGATTATCACGATACAATTCAAACATCGCTCTCTTCGGCGGGTCTTCTACCTTCATTGCCACAATATTTTTTTTTCTCTGCCCCATGTCGGCGTTTCAAGGTTTTATTTTTAGTTCTTTGTCTTGGAACAAGCCTGACGGTCAGACGACAAAATCCTTCGCTGAGGCTCAGCATGGAGGCCAGTCCATCATTTCAGCCACTTCCATTGTGTTTCATGAAAAGTACACAAAGTGGAAACTCTCAATGTTGGCTTTGCGCCCCGCAGAACCACTGTCAGCATCGCCCATGTTCATCTATGAGGTGGCTATGTTTAATTCCTAATAGGGACCCCAAGATTCGGTGATTGGATCAACCAGCTGTTCCTGCGGAATCCTTCGAAAATCTGCCAACCACTCCTCCACTGACCATGATGACACGTCGTACAAAGCCTGTCTTGGTGGGGGTTTGTGAGCATCAATACTTGCATTCGTCATGGAGGCATGTATTGGTGCTGCTAGGCCAATTAGGAACGGAAAACAATGCATTGATGACGTCCTTCGGAAACGAGGCTTCCCAGGTTCCTCACTAAGAACGATTATCGTCATCCCCATACCGATAGACTTTTTTTTCTTTGCCATTACTCCAAAACCTACGCTGCTCTACTAACGTCGAGATGGCACCCGCAGCCCATCGTCACGAACAGGCGGAGTTTGACTCATGCCGCTAGAGATCCGAGGTAATCCACTGCCGACGTTCTAACACGCTCCCGAGACATTGGTGTTGTGCTGTTATCTGTACTTCGTAAGCAATGATGTCGCCCGGTCACATTGGATGTAAGATAGGGAGACAATTCCCGTCCCAAGTCCGAATGACTGCTCGATGCATGTCTAATCGATCACCACACAGCCAGTAAAAGAAGCCCCTCTTATTATCAATAAGAGAATACTTTGCACCTCAGGACAGTATTTGCTGTATCTATTTCTAGGTGGACAGTAGAATCCGCGCTTCTCACGCAACCACCAACACAAGACCCCGGATGAGAAGAAGGTAGACCTAGTGCCCTAGTTAGAGTGTCTAATACATAGGACCTCTCGCTATCTTAAGCTTTTATCTCAAGAACGCCTTGGCCTGTCTAGAAGACTGGGATGTTGGTGTTGATATGTCTCCATCTAAGCTGGCCAAGATAAGCCTCATGGGCTGTTATCTTGGCTCCACGACTCACACTCTCTATGCACCTTTTTTCCACCGAATTTCACGAATGTCGAATTTTCTAGTCCGCCAGGCATAGTAATCGTGTAGTTGCTCCAAGTGTCTCGATAGCGATCCAGGAGTCGACGTTCTACATACTTCGGAGATCAACTCCCTCTTGGGCCGGTCTTTGGAGGCCACTTATACCAATGATCTTGCAAACCAGTCAAGCGGACTTGAAGGTCCCGGCTTTACTTCGTAAAAGTTGGCAAGAGAAGAATGAGTTACGGGTTATGGGTGTGCAAGGTTCTCGTTAGATTAGCCCATGGCTTTTCCCTCTCAAAACCAGAATTTAGTCCTAGACTGTAACGAATATGGCATCAATCTCGCTCAACCTAGGGTCCGAGCCGATCGGGATCAGTACCATCTTGAGACGTCTTTCCCTTCTTATGAGTAAAGAAAAGAAAAAAAAAAAAAAAAAAAAAAAAAAAAAAAAAAAAAAAAAAAGGGAGAGAAAAGAAGAAGGGAAAAGAAAGAAAGAGCTCGCTAGCTCGGAGTCGCTGCATATGGGAGTCTGTTCTTATCGTCTCAACAGGGCATGTATTTAAGCCTCTCATGAAAATCGGCAAGAGCACGATGAGACGGAGTTCTACGTATGGGGGAATTCAAAATTTCGGGCTTTGATTTGAGCTCTCATCGATGCAAGTGTGCTTGGTGAGTCGGGGTGGGTAGGACCCACCTTCCAAAAGTAGCAGCTCCATGTGTCTGCGGTCCCACAATTTTAATCGAGCTCAATTGAACCCGCACCGAGAAATTCCAAGTCACGTGTTGAGGGTTTCTCACTCCGCCCGGTCAATGCACCACCAAACCCCCCAAAATTTCTATCCTCACAAAAAGGCATCTAATTTACGACATCTCCTTCACATCCCCCATCGCCAACCGCCCAGTTCCGACGCACCACCGCAAACATGAGCGCCGTTAACAAGATCGACCCCAGCAGCCCCTCGAGGCAGAAGCCCTCCGAGCTCGAGCAGAGCATCGCCCAGGCTCTCTATGACCTCGAGACCAACACTGCCGACCTGAAGATCGCCCTGCGACCCCTTCAGTTCGTCTCCGCGCGAGAGGTGAGAAACATACCTTGAGATTCCCTCCTTAACGCTATCAGACCCCCCCAAAACCGAACCACTCCGTCCTCTCTCCTCGACCTCGAACGATGGCGAGAAGGTTCTCGCTGTCGTTTGAGTAGCGACGTCGGGTCAAAGGCGATATCGAGCCGCACAACTTCGAGTTGAGATTGGGCGATTATTTCTGCGTCACAAAGAAATTCGCCTATCCCACAATCTGTACGAAGAGTTTTGCAAGGCGATTCAATTTTGGCCCGGCGGGCTTTATACCGACCGCAATTCGCGATAAAGTCTTTGTTGTGCTGGGAGAGAGTTACGGGAATAGGGCGGGAAGCGGTCCAAGGCTTGTCCTGGAGCTCGCATGCTGACTTTTGGTCTTGATTAGATCGAAGTTGGCCACGGCAGGAAGGCTATTGTCATCTTTGTCCCCGTCCCTTCCCTTCACGGCTTCCACCGAGTTCAGCAGCGGTAAGTGCAACAATTTCTGCCCGAGTTCTGGTTCCCAAGGCACATGTCCTAATATGCCCTCACAGCTTGACTCGCGAGCTTGAGAAGAAGTTCTCTGACCGCCACGTCCTCTTCCTCGCCTCTCGCCGCATCCTCCCCCGTCCCCGCCGCTCTGCCCGTGCCCGCAACACCCAGAAGCAGAAGCGTCCCCGCTCCCGAACTCTCACCGCCGTCCACGACGCTATCCTCACCGATCTCGTCTACCCCGTCGAGATCGTCGGCAAGCGTCTCAGGACCAAGGAGGACGGCAACAAGATCCTCAAGGTCATCCTTGACGAGAAGGAGCGCGGTGGTGTTGACTACAGGCTCGACACCTACTCCCAGGTCTACCAGAAGCTCACTGGCCGCAACGTCAACTTCGAGTTCCCCCAGTCTGCCTCTGACTTCTAAGTTGAGATATCCAATGAGTGGAGTTTGTGTGTGTTGAAAAAAATTGGGCGTGATGTGGAATTGGCATCCTTTGGGTTGGTACAAAATACATATGAACATGGACATGGACATGGCGCACGGAAGGTAGCTTGATTTTTTCCAATACAGGCACCACAAATGATGAATTTTCCAGTCCATAAGCTCCCAGTTTCGTAAAGCATTGCAAATTCATACAAGCCGCGGAAGGAGCTTGCTTCCCTCGAGTATTCTGAAAATGGGTATCATAAGTACAATGTTCCGAGTATCAAGCATCTAAGTGGTCTATGTCTACTCCTGCATAATTTTGCCAACCCCCAATACACTCCAATACGCCAGTTCCCTCTTCTCCTTGACGTTTTTGTCCCTACCTGGCGCGCTTCCCACCTCCTGAGGCTCGGCCTCCCATTCTACGCGCACAAACATCGGAATCTCAAGCGCATCCTCGTCCTCCCGTAGCGGGCCGTCATCAACATCCTCGCCCTCACTCTTCGCCCACCTCAACCCGTCCAATCTCAACGATGCAGGGACCACCTCAACGATGATGCTGACCCAATTCCTACCTCGCTCCCATACCTTGCCGGCAACGCCTTGTCCCGAACCATCGTCCGTGGCCGTGGAGCCAGCCACAGTGTGTCGCTTGCTGGGATCCTTGTAATCGTCCTTGAGAGCGTCGTCCCACATGTCCGTGTTGGCACCGATTGTGAACTGCGGGCATAAGACGGTGACTTTGGAAGGGAAGCGGCCCGGGGTGCGAGGGGGGGTGCCGAGTGTGACTTTGACCTCCTCAAATATGGGGTTTTTAAAAGTGAGAATGAATTGAGCTGGTTGTCCCGGCCGAAGAAGTTGTGGCTGTTGAACTTGTGACAGGGTAGAGGTACGAGGGGAAGGTGTAGCTACTCTGGGTGTGCCAGGTGCTTGAGACGGCGAAGTAAGGGGTCGAATAGTAATGGTAGGCACATAATGAGACGCCACGAGTCGAATGCGGTACCGCGTGCTCGTGACCTTAGCATCGGGCTTCGTAATGATGTGTCGACAGACAGGACACCTCTTTGAACGCTTAGTTCTCAATAGGGTTGGTATTGGGCGCAAGTCATCCAGGGAAGCCAGCGGCGCGGTGCACGCCGGCTGGACGTCTCGCTGCTCAGTGGACACGGTGTCGTACCACGATCCATTGAGGAGCTTTTCCACCGCAGCAGACTCATCCAGCTGAGCCAATTTCAGCCCATCGTCCGTGGTGCGGGCCTCTCGCATAATAGCCGATTTGCCCATATTCCGCTTCCCACCTAGGCTACCGCCAGTGTAGAGACTCATTATCCGCGAGAGAGTCCCCGGCGAGGAGAAGCCAAGGTCGCCGAGAGCGGAGAGCCCACCCGTCGCGGAGGCATTGATATCCGCGAGCTGACCCTGATAAAACGCCTTGAGATGCGCGAACTGGAGGTCCGTGTCCAGCTCGGCATCCGGAAGTGGCGGCGCACTGCGGTCCTCTTTACGTCGCTCGCGGTAGTCTCGTGCGGTGAGCTTGGGCTGTCCGCCGTTGCAGACCTTGACGAGCTGGGAGTACAGACCGCTAGACTTTTCGAACTTGATGTCGATCTCGGAGGAGGACCAGTTGCAATACGTGCAGGTGAGGACGTATTGAGAGGTACTAGGAGAGAGGAGTGTGTCGGGGGCGAGGAGGGTCGGGTCCGGAGGTTTGTCGATGCTCGTGATGGCGAGGGGGGATCCAATACAGATGGGACATTGGAAGCAGCTGCGCGTGCACCTGGATGAAGGTTAGCTCTCCTGCTGCTGCTCTCCCCTGCTGCTGCTCTCTCCTGACATCGCAAAATAGCATGTCTCTCCAGGTCTAGCTCTATTAGTGATATCTTACCGGTTGCCCTCGCTCTTAATGTTACTGCTCGGCACTTCAAATAAGCAGCTCGGACAATAATATGTGACAATCTCCTCGTTGACGCAGCGCTGGCAGCGGATCTGTTGGCAGTCCTCACAGTACATGAGATGCTCTAGCGGGTAGAGGCTATAGTTGGACCGAGAGGCGCGAGGGTCAAAAGTGCGATCGTCATCCTCGTACTCCTCGTTAGCTCCGGATGCTGTTGAAGCGGTATCGAGAGACCTCGAGGTGGAGGAGGCGGAGGAACAGGGACATTGGATGTAGGTGTAGTATGCCGCGGAGGCCATATTTGGTGTCGGAAATATTGAGCCCGTTCACAATCGCCAGAGTTGCATCTTACGGAGTTGGAGACCGGGATGCATAAAGGGATACAACCGTTTGCTTCCAGTTCGTGAGGTTGAATTTGGATTCAGATGCTCAGATTGATGCATTTGGGGATTATGATTGCTAGTTACACAGAGACAGCTGGTAACAACTGATGGCGCTCAAGGGCTAATAACACCACTTGCTTCCAGCTTCCAGCTCAGTTCAAGGGACAGCCTCAACCTCCTTTCCGGGCTCTCAGAATCCGTCAGAATCCGTCATTTCTACTTTAAATAACGATAATTCTGGGGATCCAAGTTATACCGAACGCGTCTGCCTGCATTATATTATGATAGAAGCTCCGGATGCTGGTATGATGAGGAAGAGTAAAGTGCCTTTTTCGACAGGTATGCTCAGTGATGTGGGGAGGCAAATCAGAGACTTCAATGGGCTGGTTGATGCCTTGTCTGAATCCTGATTCCGAGTTGCCATCCCGAAGAGACAAAGCCCTCAACAATTCTCCTAATCTAAACTACCTAAGCTACAAGTTTGTCCCATCTGTTCCGACAGGACATCCGCTCACGTCAGATCTTGCCGAGGGAGGCGGTTTCCTCGAGCGTCTCAGATGGGCTTTCCCCTTCTTGGCCTGAAATCATGGCTTTCTCCCCTGGCCAGAGCAGCAAAGATGAAAAGTTTATTTCAAGATGCAAGTCACCAAAATCCCTCGTCTTACTGCAGCCTACGAATCTTTTCGTTTTGTTTGCCACTGGGGGGAGGGAGAGAATGAGGACCAAGGCCAAATCCGGTTCATGAGATGGCCAGAACGGGAGCAAGCGCCAACTATTCCGCCACAGTCACAAGTTAAACTCGATGCTCTGGAAGCTGACCGGATCGGGACATCGCCCACTCATTTGTGTACGGAGTACTCGCCTCTCACGGAAAGGGACTCAGAGTGGAGAGACCAAGAATTCTGTATAAAAAAGAGGAAGAAAAAAAAATGAAATAAAAAAAAGGGCGTGATGAATACTAAGAAAGTACCCGGGGCCACTGGGTCTTACCTCAGCCCACCCCGGTGTCAGCGAGTCTCACAGAATCGATGGTCTTGCAGTCCGTAAAGCAGGCGCCGGAGGCCCGCCTCTTGGAGTGAAACGGTCAGCTCCTATTACTGCCACATTCCTCGGGCACCATCTCAACCATCCACCAGAATTCACTACGAAGTACACTGCAGGATTGTAGCTTGCTAGGGGTAAACATTGCGATGACGACAGACGCGAGAGAGCTGGTGGCAATAAGGTCCGCAGGCCGAAGGACCAGCGCCTGTCGATCTCTAGTCAGGCAGGGAAGGTGAGAGAACCTCCCTCCCTAGCGCTCCACTTCAAGACACCCATCTTAGGAGCTGGGACCACTAGGACGGGAATGAGACCAGATCCAGACGGAAGAGGTTAAAGGGGAGACAGAACCAGAGCATAAAGATCTATTAATGGTCTGAAATGCAGATCTAAAATTTTGCTTTTCCCAGCGACCAGAACAAAGGCAAGAAATACGAAGACGTGCATGAACCGATGAGACTATATGTAAGGGGCAAAAGAGGAATACGATCAAGGTGAAGCCATTGGTAAACCATTTGTAGGAGGCTGGTCTAAACTGCCAAGGGGTTGAGGGATGTGGCGATCCTAGCCCTTCTCCATAGGGTAACATGAGCGGGGAGGCCCCCTGTTCTAGCCAAGCGCGGCCGGCAAGATTGAGGGGTCAAAAGATCGAGGATAACGCTCGAAGCCGCTTCACTGCGAGGTTAAGCCAGACCCGCAGTGGCCTGGCTCGACCCCGAGCTCGACGCCATGGCTAAACCCTCTTCCTCTCTCTCCCTCAGAGAGGGCAAGTCGAGCATTGGTGTTGCAAAGTAAACTTAGAAAGCCGAAGAAGGCCGGGAGGTGGCTTGCACGATTCGCGGTTCCGACTTGAGCCTCGCGGATAGTTGGTTTAGAAGGTGTAGTCGAATCGTGGGAAGTTTCTCTCTCCTGATCTTGACGTAGTGTATGGGTATGCGTTAGACATTCTCCCAATTTCGTCATTTGTTATTGTGGGTTCAGTGTTACTTTGTGACCACTCAGGTGATATTGTGGATTGCCGGGAGTTAACTTGGATGACCCCACGACTTCCCGTCGGAAGCGGCGGGCTGCGTGGAGAAGTCGACTGGGATCCTCTCAGACAGTGGGGAGACGGCTGAGATTTTCATTCTTCTAACTGGCCGCTGGGCGAGAGATGCATCCAATACATGTATAATGACGGTAGCTAAGGCGGTATTTGTATGATGGAAGAAAACAAGTAAATCAGAAGTCTGGGACGACCTGACGAAGTACTATATCAGAGGAAGATACTTGCATCACGCATAATCTGGGTGGGAAGACCTCGAGTTCAAGCTCGTGTCGGCGAAGGTGATGTTTCAAAACACCATGAGCCCGAAGTCATGTTACCGTGAGGACGGAGAGGAAAAGAGACACTGAGAGATAGGAGAGATGGGAAGGTAATGTTCCTCCAGTCGCGCAATTCTGAGTCGGATGCGGACAAGAGAGACAAGACATTCAAATCCGGGAACTTCTCATTGCAGAGTGAAGAAGAGCGACTCAGACACTGTCTTCATCGTCCCTTGAACCATAAGCCAGGCTTAATTACCGTCGAAGAACTGTTTGATCTCTCTAGCAACCAGCAAAATGTGAATTCCGATGAAGATGGGGGCAGCTATAATGGACAGGATCAACCAAGTTTTGAGAGTCGGACGACTCTTCTCTGCCTCCTGCCTCGAGATCCATCCCCAGCCCACGCCACCAGACGATCTCTTCACCATTCATCATCATAGCACAGCCAACGCAGGGCACGGTTCTTGGGAAGCAGCAAAGGTGGGTCCACCCCAACCGGCGCTTTCTGCACGTCTTTCGCTTCTGTCCACCACCAGCGCACCTGCCCACCTGCCTGTGGGGGAAAGTGCGCAAGTATTGGTTCGTGCCTCCCAGAAGTACGAGTCGAGACTAATCTTCCCAAGGGTGCATATGCTAAGAGCTAAGAGACATCGGCGCCTGCAGTAGTGGTCAATTGAATTGATCCATCGGCTCGCTTCCTGTTTGTTGGGCTTTTCAGCAGGAGTAGCAGAGCGCTGGGATACTAGGCCCGAACTCGGTATGCTGCCCTGAGCATTCAATAGCGTCTGCATAATAAGGGTACATTCCAGCGATAAGGGCGCCACATCAAGGTGTGACTACCCGCTGTGGATTAGCGACGGTCTGTCTCCATCAGCTGGCCCCGAGTACAAGGACAAAGGGAAGGAGTGAACATTGACGGAGAGAGGCGAAAGGAGGAGGAAGAGAAAAAGTGAGGGGCACAAGTATAGAGCTAAAGGAAGGAGGCGACGGGAAACGTTGGGGAAGGCGAAAGAGAGATCAAAGAAATCGGGAACGACGAAGAAAGTACGAAGTACTCTGGTACCTATAGTTGAAGGTGCAGCCACTTGGTACCTCGAAGATGACGCCAAACTACAAGCAGCATCCGGGACCAGCTCATGCCCACCACATGCAGCACCTGCAGTCCCCAGCCAAGGTCGAGGCCACCAGCAGCCCTACATGGATTCCTTGGGCCTTTTATAATTCTCCCAACCCCCGTCAGCCCATCGAGTCCAGTCGTGCTCGTGCTCGTGCTCGTCCTTCTGGTCCACGTCGTTTACGGTCAACAAGAACCTGTCCGGATATGCACAAGATGTCGAACAATCTTGAGGACTCACGGACGAGAGTGCGCTCCAGGTCTGTAGGCCAGGGCCATCCTCTCGAAGCGCAGTCCTCAAAAATTAGGAAGTTCAATGGGGCCACGAGGTCGACGTCAGAGTGGAATAATTTGCGCCGGGTAAGTTGATGTTACAGAAGCGGGTTGGATTTCGCAGCGGGTGGGAAACAAGTGCTAATGTATCAACCATCTATTTAATTTATAACAGGACCCAGATATTTGGTATCCCAGCGGAAACTGCCTCGTCTATCTCTATGCGAGGGGCCAGTCGCAGCGGGGCCCATCTTTCAAGATCCCGTTTTCGGCGCTCCTCCACGCACATTGCCATCCGTTGATTGAGAAGTTTATTTCCCCCGACTGCGACCCGTTTTCGGTTGATGTTGAGTCGCTGCACCATCGCTACTCCGAAACTCGTCATGACTCCCTCACCACCAGCCGCACCTTGGAAATCTACATCCCGCCGAGGCCCGGAGCTGACAAGGCTCAAGCGTTCGCCTATCACCTTGCGACTCGTAACTTCTTTGCCTGGATATGTCGTCGCTCACTCGTGGGCGACCACTTGGGAGCTGCGTTAGTGGGTTTGATTGGCAGCATGCGAGAGTTGAGGCACCCGAGTGCAGAGAACGTCAAGGATCTCATCGATTACATGGAACAGGAGGGCTATCTCAACATGCGAAACAACCCGGACCATGCATTAGCCATCCTTTATCTTGCGGAGACTTGTAGGCTTCGAGGGATGTATATCGATGCTTTTGCCCACTGCACTGGCATGTTTTGGGACCTGGAGTCGAGCGCTGAATATCAGGTAGGGCTATTACCATTGTCTCCATTTATCGCAGTCAAAACGTGTGTTTGGACTAACACGAGGATCATCAAAGTTCACCTCACAAGCATCCAAGGACTTATTATCGCGTGCGAGAGCCGAACTAGATTTTAGGCTCGCCCGCGCCACGTTTCAGCTGCGCACTTTTTGCAAGGACGCCTTCAGTGCAACTGATTCCTGCCTCAAGAGCGGCGCTCTCGCCCACATGGAACGATTTAGGTCCTTCCTCCACGCTTTCTATTCTGCCAAGCTTGGCCGATACCCGCCCCTGCCCCCTCCCAAATCTTCCGGGGTTTTCCGCAGGGAGGCTTATCACACGATGAGGCTCGATTTTGAATGTCTCAGGGACCTCCTTGTCGATGAGAGTGATAGCGGCACTGCCACCGGGAAGCGCGCCACCACCGGTGACAAGAGTGGCATAGATATCTTACACATGATCCTTTCATACGATGCGCAGTGGCATTACAAGACCCAAAAGCACCCTCTCCCGCTGCTCCCGGATTTATCTGGGACGACCTCGACGTGGAGAAGAATGACGCGCCTCAGGGGCGACAAGCTTAAACCCGATGAGCGTCTGCTCGCCCATGCATCGCTCGTAAAAGCTTACAACACGTCCAACCCTCGCATTATTCACAACGATCTCGTCCAGGCTTACCGGAGATTCGAAGAGGACCTTGTCATGTCACCGAGCAGATTTGATAAGAAGGAGAGGCTCACCTTGCCAGACGGGCGGAGGCTGAGGTGGGCTATCATCTACGCCATCTGCCAGGTGCTACGGAACATCACCGAGCCACCCAGGGAGGTTTTTGATACAGACGGGATCAACTACCATATTGCCATCTCGACCGAAGGCCTACCGCCCTGGAGGATGGACTTGAGTGCCCGGCCGGAGACACCACGCCGCCGAAGCATGTTTGTGGAGAATTTTGCGCCCGAAAGCGCTCCATCCCCGATGAAACCCCCAACAACACCAAGACGCTACGGCAATCTATCGGAGCAGCTCCGCTCACCGACCAAGCTAGGCCGATCCATTTCATACCGCGCAAAAACTCTATCGCAAAGCCTTCAAGTCTCTCCCAATAACTTTGTTCGTAGACCGCTCAGCGTTTTTAGAAGTCCTCCTCCGGCACAAAACTCTCCACATACGGCGACTCTCGATTCCGCACCTCAGACTCCAACCCGCCCGGCTCGTCCGGCCCGACTAGCAACAGCGCCCTCCGAGCTACTTCGACCATCGACATCGTCGTCTAGTGTCGCGGTTCGCAGCTTCCCTCTTACCGGTGGCCGAGCCAATCTTCAACTGGATATCCACAATAGTAATCACCAGAACCAGCACCCGATCGAAGAGGCTCTAATGACAGCGACGTCCTCCTCATCAGTGCCGGAGTCCGTTGCCAGCTCTACTGGCGCGGAGAATTCCGCGAGCTCTATTGCCACCTCGCCCGAAGCGAGCCCGAAGCAGGAGCGCATCAACGCGCCCTGGTCAGAGCCGCCATTGATCCCATTACGTCACAGGCGGGAGGTTCTATCTATGTTGCCGTCGCCCGAGATGCCGGCTAGGTCACACATGCGCCCTAGACCCCAGAGCGCCATCTTCATCTTACCCTCGTCATATCCGCAACCGCAACCGCCTCGACCGGTAGTCATGCCAGACTACGCGATAGACTACGCGCAGCTCGTGGAGGAGCAGAGGGTAGAGATTTACAACCACGAGGATGGTTCGGATGACAAGCTCGTGCCCTCGCCGTTGAGGATAAAGAAAAGTGTCGAGAGCATAGCGTCTTTTACTCCTGGAGATGACAAGTGTTTGAATGGTGTCAGGGGAGAGTTTGGGGGGTTGGACGGAGTTTTGAGCGCGTCACCTACTTACCTCTAGATGACATTCCCTAGGTCGGTCGTCTTCTATCTTCTTACAGGGGCTTCATGATGGCTTCATGTTTTGATCCCCTTTCCCCTCTTTGTCTATCTTGAATTTCCTTTGTATAGACCCTTTTTAGAGTCGGCGATTTCGGATCGAGGACATATTTTCGGGGTGGATTACGGTGCCGGTGTTTTCGGGGTTAGGATCTGGACCAGCCAAGTGATTCCGGCTTGTGACCACAGTTACTATACCATTTTACTATGTTTGTATACTACTCTTTTGTTCGTTTGACCCTGGCTAGGCATGTTTAGGGCAGCCTCGAAAGGTTTCGGGTGTCAGTGGTATTTAGATAGACAAGATATTGATCCCAATGAATCACAGATTCTCAGCTTTTGATGCATGTCGCGTGAGAACCGTCCTTGGACTCGATTCAAATAATATCATTAAAAATATGTACATGTCAGTAGTTCCCTAACGAGCTTAGGTTGGGAAAGCTGCCATGGAAAATTATACACGCTGTCCCAAGATCCCTTGCTTCCCATTGACGCATTTGTAGTGAATGCAAATAACCCGGATCCAGGCTTCTCTCTCTCTCTCTTTTCCTTTCATCAAATCAATTGCGCGTTTCCTCGTTCGCGCCCGCTCTTCGTCCAGCGAAATCATCCTGTCTCGTCTCTCATCTTGTTAGGTTTGCAAACATTTAAACAATCCGCCTTTTAGTCGGACTTGTCGCCGCTGGCGACGGCGAAGGCGTTGAGGATGTCGGCGCCCATGACGTAAATCATGTATGTCGGGAGGACAATCCAGGCGCCGCTGGGAAGCGAAGTTAGAAATTTTCCTAAGGGCCAAGAGTGGGAAGAGGGGGACCGAGAGAAGGAGGAAGGGTGTTGGCTTGGCTTACTTGGGGATGATCCAGAGGAAGAACAAGTTGAAAGGAGAGTTGTGGCCGATGTTATCGAAGCCAGCATAGTATTCGTTGAGCCCTATAATTTCCCCCGAAGTCAGTGAGCAAGAGTATTCCATTCCATCGCATCGTCGCCAAGGACCACGCGCAGAAGAGAAATGAAAAAAAAAGAAGGGAGAAACAAAAACATACAATACAAAACCGTCTTGCTCAGCGTCATAACAGCAGCGGCCCAGCCCAAGAGCAGCCCCAAACCACCCACCCTACCGCCAACACTCCCATCGCTGGCCCTCCCCTTGCTCCAAAGATACAAGTAGGCGAGGTAGAGCAAAGACTCCACGACATTCAAAGTGCCCTGGGCGCTCGTGAAGCCGTTGCCGGCATTGAAGGCCTTCCAGCCGTAGATGTGGTCGATCTCGCCGTAGAGCTTGTAGGGGACGTAGAGGGGCCAGTGGAGGGCGCCGCCTTCCATGGTATGCGGTCGGAGGAGGACGTAGCCCGTGTCCCAGGCGACGAGGGGGAGGGACACGGCGAGCCAGAGGA
>JUDQ01000155.1:0-29636 GCA_000812075.1 Scedosporium aurantiacum
GACGGGAATAAAAAGATTTTTTTTTTTTTTCTTTTTCTTTTCTTTTTTTTTTTTTCTCGCTGTACTCACATAAAGCACGAAATATCTCCTTCCCACCCAATTCAATTGACAAATATGAGGTCGGTAGAAAAGGAGCTAAGACCAGGCAAAGGGCAGGCATGGTCTGAGCACAGCGTTAGCGTCTTGGTAGTATTATGATGGGCACTGCTGCCGATCGCCTCGCGGCACGGCACCCTAGCGGTGGTGATGGCCCCCCACGGGCCACGCTTGACACGAAAGGGAAAAAAATAACAGGAATAAAAGAAGACGGCGGCCGACGAAAATATAAGTTAGGCTACTTCATCAGTTGCTCCATCAGCCGTCGTTTCCATTGCCCCGGCATCGTCGCTCCTTTCACTGGCCCACTCACAGGCCCTCCACACTCGTTTTATCGGCTGCGTTTTTCGCGCCTAGTTCCATCATGTTTCCTTTCATTTACTGCAGTGCTTTTCTTCTGTCCGTCGGCTTGGTTCACGGTGCTTCCATCGATTACTCTAGCCACAGACATAGCCACGAGCTCAACGTCGTAAGAAGATACGATCCATTGAGTTGCCTCAAACCGGAGTTGATTCAGGATTCCAGTGCCATCACGGGTCAGGAACCTGGAACGGAAGGACTCGGACCAGGCCAGACCCCCTCTGCGACCGACAAGAACAACTTCATCAACTTCTGCGATGGCCAGGAACTCACCAATGGCAAACACATCGCTGCCGGTTCTTGCAATGGAATCCCAATGGGTAAACTTCCCGCAGCCACGAACATGATCTCGGCTATGATCACCAACCCCAAGCACGCCGCCCGAATCCCAGCCGAAACTACATTCAATGTGTCCATCCAGACGATTCACCTCGGCGTAGGCCACTTCGTCAACCCAATGACGAACTACTACACGGCTCCTCAAGACCTCGACGAAAACGGGGATATCATTGGCCATTGCCACATCACCATCCAAGACATCGGCTCGTTGGACTCGATCATTCCTCCCGATCCCACAAAGTTCGCGTTCTTTGCCGGAATACTCGACGAGGGAGATGGCAACGGACTTCTACAAACAACAGTAGAAGGTGGACTGCCTCCCGGTGCATACCGCGTATGTACCATGATTGCGGCCCAGAACCACCAACCTGTCGCCATGCCAGTGCCTCAGCGTGGTGCTCAAGACGACTGTACCAAGTTTGAAGTTGTGGACTATCCTGAAGAAGGGCTGGAGGAACTCTTGGACCTAGGGAGGAAAACGATTGGAAAATTATTCCCGGGTAAATAAGAGTCGGTGTCTGGGAAGTGGTGTGGGTGGAGAGGCGACAAGGCCGGCGGCTCTGGAATCCAAACCTAGGTGAATCCAGATAACTGACAATGAGAGTCGTATGAAACTGGGGACCGGCAGGTCGACAGGGCTTTATGCGTCCAACACGGTTGGTGGGATTGAGGATTGGGAGTGGAAGCTGTCGAGTCTAGTATTCTTCTAAACTGCAGTAACCAACATTTAACTTGTTAGCTTTTAATGGTTTAACGTCCGGAAGAGTCATGGCAAGAAAGGAGATGCTACAGAAGAGGGTGGTGAAATTGCTATGCAGACATATAATCCTCAGACGGGCGTTTCTTCTTCTCCTTCTTCTTCTTCTTCTTCATATTAGAAAATTCGAGGAGGCTTGCTGATCCTACATTCGGATACTACATCACCTGCACTCTGACCAACCTAGACTTGTTCGTCATCTCGTGGCAAGTTTATCCTGGGTCGGAAGAAGAAGGTAGGGGACGCCATAACTCCCTGCTATTCAGGAAGAAGGCACTCCGGGAACTCAACCTCTGCCCGAATATCCTGCAGGAATACATCAGCACCGGGCTTTATCCAACCACAGATCTCGCGTGAGGCCTCTGCCATTCCCATCCTTGAGCTCACACGCGCTGTTCCCTTCAGTTCATCTTTGAACTTCGGACCTTAACTTCCTCGGGCTGTCTTTGAGTACGAGGAGTCGATTACATCGAGTTTACTTGGGGAGTTAATATAGTTGGCATAATATTACATGCACTACGGACAGAGATGGCCATCTTGATAAGCCCGCGTGGCCATCGTCTATTAGGCGTTGCATCACTCATTAGACTACGCCTTGTTATACCCGCAATCCCGCATGCTATGTCTGACCGGGATATTGAAATACTTGACGTTGCTATCCAATCCGAATCTAGGAGGAGCCCTTGCACTCCGGAGCGATGGGAAAATGTCACTATTTTACTCATTAAGGGCGCAAAATCGAGACTCGAAAGAATAGTCGGGCAGCTTGTTTGATGTCTATATCATTGGATAGCTGCGCAGTAAACTTCATGCACCAGGCTTGCCAGCCGCGTCGCGGGCCCACACCTTATTCTCGCGTCGTAACTCAATCTTTACGTACCAGATCGTGATAAGAGTCCATACCCCAGCCCATACGAAGGGGGCCGACCAACCGATAGCGTAAGCATAGTCCACCTGCACGGTGAAGATGAGAATAGTACACAGCACGGCCATTCCTTCGGCCCCGACGGCCCAAAAGATGCCGAGCCGACGAAGCATGGTTCGGAAGACGTGGCTTGCCTCGTAGCGACGGTCAAGCGCCTCGCGGAAGGCCGTTCCCCCACCACCGTCGACTGCACATATATCCTCAACGAGACTGTAGATTCCGGGTCGCAGTTGTGCCCCCCTCGGTATCGAGGATATCCTGACTGGTGCCGGTAAATGGAAAAACCGCATGGTGTCGACGATGAGAAGCTCCGTCCCGAAGACGAAAAGCATTGTTGTGGGAGCCATGGCGATGAGACGAATGAAGGGGTTCTGCTGAACGCTACCACTGTTGAGGTTGTTAGCAAGTCAAGACGTGGAGATATAAAATCAGGCAATTATTCCTACACAATAAGCTCAACCATGACGATGAGCCAAGCAAGCGTAAAATTCCAGTGGAACCAGTCCAAGTGCCATCTCCCGCCAGCAATGACACGGCAGTCACTATCCTTCTTCCAGAGACTCCACATCCTCAGAAAATACTCAAGAATGCTGGCGCCGCCAATGGCGGCCGTAACGATTGAGAACACCGTATTGGCCGATAGTTTCCGCCTCTCTTTCGGCGCACCGGGGCCGACGCCATACCAGAGCCCGAAGTAGAGTCCAATCGGCATCGCCACTGAGTCAATGATGATGACCGTCCACCACAGAAATATGGACAGCTTTCGTGTGTGTAAGCTGTAGTTAAGCCGCGGCGGTTCTGCCAAGAATGTCGCTTCGCGACCGACGGAATCTAAATCGATTGCCGGTTCTGGTGTCGGTGTCACAATAGTGGTATCCCGCGCCGAACGACTAGTAGACGGTCTTTGCTGGGATTGCGACCTCCTTCCCATATCCCCCGTCACATTTTTTACGGGCCTCGCGAAGGGACCATCGTATCGTCGGTCGAACTCCTCGCTCGGCCGGACCGGCAAGTCCCCGGATTTTCGTTTTCCTTCTGATATGCGTCTTGGAGCGGGCGCAAAAGCAACCGAATGCGTGGTTCCCTCTGCTGTCGATGTTTCAATCGCCAATGGCATGCCTTCCCGATTTATTGGCATGCATCGTCCGCGGGGCAAATCTCGCTCGGAATTTCGCTCAGGAGCTTGTCCGTCGTTCTCGCTATCGTTCTTGCTGGGTTCTCCAGGAGTCTCTAGACCCCCGTCCGCCGATGGAGCCGGTTTTTCATTGTTCATTGCAATACCCACTTTGTTGTTGCTGCGTCATTGATGGGATGCGATTGTCGCGGATTCAAAACGGGGTTCTCAGTTCCCTACCAAATGTTTGGCTCATGCGCGCTTGAAGTAGAAAACCGAGATTCAGGGGACCTGGCATGGGACATAAACGAAGCTGACCCAATGCGGTGGTGAGGAAAACAAAAGAAAGAAGGGTGATCAACAACGTGATTCGATTTCTTGACCATCTTGGGACAGGCCACGCTTTTTTTTCGCCATCGCCATCGTTCTTATTGGCTAGCTTAAAATCTCCGGTTGCCTCATTTTGCAAGAGTGGCGATTCTGAGACCACACTCTTCGCTCCCCTCCGAGATCTCATTTGCTGTCGACATGCTGTGGAAAGTTTGACGACCGGGCGTACGACGAGACGCGAATGCGACCCATAAAAATAGTCAGCAGTTGGTCAGAGAACGCCCCGGAATACCAAGGTAACGTGCTATGAAGGAATCTTCTGGGTCCGGTTATCCCGTTCCATCTTGGTCCCGTCCACTAGATTAGTACTGCTACTAAACTAGAAAGTTTTAATGCGAGTGTTTCGCAATGGAACGAGGGATACTAATCGCCACCAAGTGTGGAGGCCTTCAAAATTTTGAAACCGGCCTGTAAATCTGCATTGTGTCTTTCGCGGTCGACGATTTGGTTCCATCATGTCGTACCCCTTGATTAGTATCTAGAAAGTGTCCTTATTAGACTCATGGTTTCCCCTTTCTTTTTTTATTTTGCAGGTTTAGACTAACGGGCTACTAATATACTTCGTAGTCAACTGCTATCTTTGTCTTCAAATTAACTTTCTGGCAATCCAGGTTATGTGCTCGATTTAGTCGTGAGACAATTGGGTTCTAAACTGATCCTCATTGAACACAAGGGTCTCGTGGTGATGACGTAGAGTGCACGTGTTTAGCTCTTGTGCTGCTTGGTTTGGGATCACAGTTTTTACTTCGTAGTGGCCGACTTGTGTGTCGCGGTACCGGGCATGTCGCAGTTATTACTTTTGAAATAGATTTCACTCCCGGAGCCGGGCATTACCGGTCTTTGCTGGGAAGCATCCGTTCTGCCCCGATAGCCCCCCATCCTGATACCGGGTAGACTGAGATATCCTTTTGACATTGCAATAGTCGTGAGTATTCTGCCAAGGCTTTTTTGTTTCCTGGACTCCTAGTACCTACAAGTTCGGCTTCCCCTACATATACTCTCTCACTCGCGATGTATTTCTCACGATGATGGGGGGAAACATGCTCTTGTTCCACGAATCCGGGATGCAAACATGATGGGAGCCAATCAAGATGTATCAATTGGGGTGATGGGCAAGGGTCCTCCAAGAAATGGTGGCGGCTCTTCAACGGCGGGCATCCATTAGCCGGCCTTGCCCAGGCATTCGGAGGTCTCACCACCGACCACCCCACGTTTTTCGGCGGACTTCCCGTGAGACGACACAGAAGCAGAGCAGATAAGGGTCGACTGCCAGTGAAGCCTTGTCCAAAGTTCACTGGTCATCACCTCGTCACGTGACGGTGCATGCATTCCTCTGGTAATCTTCTGAAAACAACCCGTGACTCAAAAAGGAGGTGGCACAATTTATGACCTATGAGACTAAGCTAGTTTCGGCCTGTGTCACTCTGTTCTTCTGCCCAGTGTCTCAACCTCCCTATCTGAGGGCTTGGCGATTTCTTGTCATTCCGCTTGATTGCACATAACGCAACTAGACGTTAAGCTCCGCAGTGCCAGTGCCCTCAATGTACTCTAAATAAGGAGCCAGAGCCTTCTGAACGGGACCCCCAGGGCCACAATACTTCTCGACAATCTCTGCGCTGCGACCGGTATACAAGTGTGCATCGAGCATACCGTCAAGGTCATCCCAGATTGGCTTGAAGAAGTCGCTATTCTTAATCCGCGATACTAGGTCATTCGGTTTACCCTACGACGTTTAGTAAGTTAGACCATGACAAGAGGCAAGATTAGATATGGGTGGGGAAGCCATCCAAGCGGGTCAGCTCACCTCATTCTTCACAACGCTTCCTGCTTCGTTCGAAAGAACGCGAATCTCCTCGTGAGCCTCCTGCCTCGACACTCCTTGAGCGCAGAGTTTCATGAGAATGGACTCCTATGGTGTCACAAGTCAGCAAAAATGCTCTAGGCTAGGGTAAGAGTTCGCGTACTGTTATCATAAAGGGCAATTCCGACTGAACATGAGCTGCGATGCGCTTGGGATAGACAACCAGGCCATTAGTGATATTGTCCTAGAAAGCGAAAAGGTGACATTAGTAAGGTTCATGGTAGCATCTCGACGGTTCATCTCACAAGACCTATGCAGATAGCGTCTGCAAGAAGCATCATCTCGGGCAGGTCCATTCCTAGGGTTATTATTAGACTTTGTACCTCTAATGCAGAGAATTGCGCGGGGAGGACTATTACTTACTGCGAACAGCGCTATCATCCAGAGTTCGCTCACACTGGGAACTAGGTTAACTTTATAATCCAAGTCACCAGCCTATATAAGTACTATGCCACTTACCCACTGGTCTGCGTGAGTATTGGCGAATGAGGCCGGCTTAGATAGCAGCTCGCGCGCCAAACTGTAGACTCTCTCGGAGCGCATCTACAATTGTCAGAATGGCTAGATAGGCAGGAATTAATAGAGGCACTTACTGGATTGCGCTTATATGCCTATAAGGATTTAGAAGTTAGTATTAATAAGGTGGAAGTGCTGAGTTGGAGCTCGCTATATGCATTGTAGTAGTGTCAAAGGATAATGGAAGGGCACTGACCATGGCCGAAGATCCAATCTGGGAAGACTCAAAGGGCTCCTCAATTTCCTTCCAGTGCGCAAGATGGCGGATATCCCCCGTAATCTTCTGCGCTGAAGAACCAAGACCCGCAACGGCGTTGGCAATAATTAGGTCAACCTTGCGCGTGTAGGTCTGGGTGGACACATCATAGCAGGCCGGGAACCCGAACTTTTTGCAGAGAAGCTCATTCAGCTCGTCGCACTTTTTAGAGTCTCCCTGGAAAATTTCCAGGAAGGAAGCCTGTGTGCCGGTTGTGCCCTGGGCGCCCCGAAACTTGAGTTCACTACGGACTTGCTCGATGCTGTGGAGGTCGAGCATGAGATCTTGCGCCCACTGGGCCGCTCGCTTTCCGACGGTGATCAGCTGAGCTGCCTGAAGGTGCGTATATGCCAGAGTGGGCTCAGCTAAGTATCAGTTAGTAACAGCTACTCTATGCTACATGATCATTGAGGAGGGTAAATATGGATGATTTGAATAAACTCACCCTTCCACTCCATCGCAAAACGGGCAAGGTTAGAGATAACCTTAGCTAGCTTCTTGGTCAATAGATCTAGGGCGTCCCGGAGAAGAATCAACTCGGCATTGTCGGTGACGTAACAGCTTGTCGCGCCATAATGTATCACACCAGCGGCGGCTGGGGCAGCAATGCCGAACGCGTGGACATGCTACTCTATGAATTAGCGGGAGCCAAGAGAGGTGACACAGCAACTGTAGGTAAACGGCGAAAAGGCTTACCGCCATGACATCCTAAAAATAGCTCATCAGCAATGAATCCTCTCCGTTAGAACGTTAAATCGCTTACATGTCTTCGGCGCTTCTCCTCGACACGAGCAATCTCAAAGTCCTCATCCGTGACCTCAAGGCGGGCCCTCATCTGTTCCAATGCCTCGGGTGTAATGGCGTCAACTCCGAGTTCCCTCTCGCTCTCAGCGAGGCCGAGCCACAACTTACGCCACGTCGAATGGCGAGATCGCTGGCTAAAGAGCTTGGACATTTCCAAGCTGCAATAGCGGCTTGTCAAGGATGTTTGGTAAGTATCGTACTGGGAGGCCATTTTCGTTTCCCCGCGATGCGCACAAAAACCTCAGATGTTGTGGCAGTAATCCTGATCGAAATTTTTTACTGATCGAAAATTATCGTTTTATTATTTTTTTGATTGGAGGCTGGAGCTCATTCTCTCCTTCTGAAATGACTCATCATGTGATTAACTAAAAATTTCAGGAATGTAGGTCGTCCCTAGCCGAATCTCCCCGAATACAAATAATCAACGCCCAGCCCGCAAGCCTCCGAGCAAAGATTTCACCTTCTGACTTGTGTCTTTTTGGGCCCCGCGCCTTACCAGTTCGCGATAATAGCCTGTGCACTTGTGTCTCCCCTGTTCGACGTTTACCCTCCTTGAACTTGGCTTCCTAGATGTCAGAAAGTGCAGTCCGAAAGCTGCACGAAATGAAGAGGTCAAAAGACGACGAAATATATCTATTTTTGCGATGTCCGCAAACGTCGTATGATGGCGGCATCCGTTCCTGGTCTTTTTTTCGTCCAAAATTCTCCGAACTGCGGGAGATCTTCGCCCCATTTTCGTAGGGCAGATCAGCCATCTACAGCTGCAAACTGATGTGGACAGCTGAGCGCCCCCGAAGCGCAGTTAAAACTCAAAATCTTGGAAGAACAATTCAGTCAAGACACAAACAGACCAGACTGAGAGCACAGGTCGCCTATTCGAATCATCAAGGAGACATAGAATCTGACGTATTTTGCTATTTTGCTCCCTACATCTTGCAGTTATCTTCCGGTGCCGTACTTCTGACAAGATCCACCCGAATATCCCCAAATAACACGAACGCCCACCACAAAACAACAACCGCAAAATCCACAGGGAACGTATTGTGGGGGAATTAGTGTGTCTGTTAGCGCAGAATATCAGGTTGTTCGTGATCACCACCGAATGTAAAAGGGACGACAGCTGCATTCACCTTCAGCAGATTGAATAAAACATGCCTTCGTACCCTCTTAACAATTTCACTAACAGAATGGACTGAGTGAGCTAAGCTTCACTGATGGGGCTGAAAAGATGTCAACTTAGGACAGTCTCTCGACGCTGGAAGCGCTTGATTTTTAGCTCCAGAGATAGGATCGAGGACCTAGAAGCAGAAGGAGTAGCTTTTTAGTGGTTGAGATGGGCTGATGAAAATAATTGTATAAATTAAAGCTCATTCCACACACGCTGGCAGTTCGGGTCAGGATCCACGTTCCTAGTGATGTGGACAAGCTGTGCCATAGTCCTTCATAGATACAGTAAAATTGGTGGAATTATATTCCCTTTTGTAGAGTTGAGAAATACCGAACACTCAAACCGAACGGTTCTAAGCTTGGGGACCTTCAATAGCAGCGACCAACCCAACTTGAGAAATCATCAATATCGGACTGTAAACCGATATATGCAATGTAGACATCTGGCCGGACCAACACGAATCCCGGCCCCTCAAAACCATAAACCTTATGCAACTTTCCATCTATATCCACTATCGCAGAAGAATGCGGCGGGGCAGATTCGTAGATGTCGTGGACCTCTGGCACGTCAAGAACTCTGCCTTCCAAGGACTCCTTCAGCCGTGACGCACACGACTCCATGTCCTCGGCACCGAGAGCCTGGGATCCACGGCCCGAAAACAGCAGTAAATGGAATCTGTTTCCGGCGCAGGTCTCCAAGAGGAACTTTGTTACTCCACCCGGCATCGTGACTTTGCCATCTGGCGCCCTATCTCCTCCCCTTAACTGTCCCACGAAATGCGGCGACGTCCCAATCATTGAACTATGTCGATATCGGATACCCAGTTCCGAGATAAACCTGAATAGCCGGGCACGAATTGCCCTACTAGACAGAGCCCATGGCATGATCCAGGCTAGCAAGAAATTCCTCCACCAGATCCAGAGGGTATTCGTAGACGACGCGTAACTGAATATCCGGTCTGTTCCCTCCAGAAGGTGCTGCCCAACACGATGCCTCTCCTCGTTGTAACTATCCAACCACGTCTCAGTCACCGTACCGCCGGCCTTCTGCACCCGCAGCGTGTGAGCCAGCTTCCAACCCAGATTTATAGCATCCTGTATACCCGTATTCATCCCCTGGCCGCCTGCCGGGCTGTGGATGTGCGCCGCATCCCCGGCCACGAAGCACCTTCCTTTGCGGTAGTTGTTTACTCCGCGATGATGGAGTCTAAAGTTTGCAAGCCAAACAGGATCAGAAAGCTCCCATTTCCCTGGCGCCATCCTACCAAACAGGTTTTGAAAATCCTCCAACGTTGGTTCTGAACCGCTGCGGCTACCGTTCAGTGTTCCCGAGGGCAGATTACCGACGAGGCGAACCACGCCGTCGGGCAATGGAAACAATATCAAGACCTCCTTCCCACCCGTAAACATGGAGATATGTCTCCCTTCGTCTTCAAACTGATCCCACTTCAGATGCGCGTCGCAGAGAATAAAATCCTGCGGGTATGCCGCGCCCTCAAATGAAAGACCGGCGGAACGGCGTACCACGCTGTGGGCGCCATCACAGCCGATCACATACGCACAGCGGATGTGATCCGTCACTCCATCTTTCGAAACGGTCACTGTCACCCCCGATGCATCTTGTTCAAAATCCTCTGCTGTAACCCCACGCTCCACCTCCACACCGTAGGATTGTAGACGAGAGAGTAGGAGGGCCTCCGTTTCGGCCTGAGAAATCCACAATGGTTGGGGGAAAGCGGTGTGGTCGAAGCCGAGATCTGTAAAGTTGAACACAGCGGCTTTTTTCTTGTTGACAAAAACCCGAGCTCCCGTGCCTAGAGTCCCACGTCGCATGAGTTCGTCGGCGATACCATGGCGTCGCAGGAGCTCCAGACTTCGCGGATGCAGAACTAGGGCGCGACTCTTGTCGGATGGGGATGGGGATTTCTCGATAATGCAAAAGGGGACTTGGTGAAGGGCCAGCTCTAGAGCCATCGTCAGTCCTGTAGGACCCGCCCCGACAATGACAACGTCAACTGTTCGAATTGCCATCCTCGCCAGTGATTGGAATTGATAAATCTATCAAAGGTGAAATGAACAAATGTTAGATCCCGCATGAATATGGTAGTGGAATCAATCTGGACCAAGGATCAAACCGAAGAACATCCAGCAATCAAGCGGACTAATTTATTTATAGCTTGTCCCCTCCCTGACTGACGGCGATGACATTTGACTGATGTCTACGGATCATGATCGGGATCGGCAACAGGGCGAGGCCGTGTGGGGAAAAGCATGGAGAACTGGTCGGTATTTTTTAGCTCCGATTTCACCGATGTGTCACCCCACCCAGAACATGTTGAGTCTTGGGTCGGACTCGGGTTGATTCGTGCCGCTCTCGCATCAACACGGAGACCCGGTTTCTTGGAAAACGGAGTAGGGGCTTACACATTGATGGACTGTCACCGGGGACAGCTTTGAGTGTTGCCGTTGCCTTCAGATCCCGGTATAGCACAATATATTCCTTTTGACAACGAACGTAGAGTTGCCAGGATTAAAGACCATGGATCACGAGGTCTACGCGACCAGCAGGAGCGGAGCCGCTGAATGGTCATGGAATGTAGACTGCTACTCTCTACCCCAGCGCGAGCCAATCTCCAGAGGTGCCGTCGGGGTAGAAAATTAGAAAATATGGTCGAAAAAGTCAAGCGAGGTATCGTGATGGCTTGATTTTCTGGCGCAAATACCCATACATAATTAGGATGAATATATATATACCAAGGTGAAGGTCAGCGCCCAGTTTGTAAATTACCTTGTCACATCCCAAGTCATAGAGCTGAAATTATAAACGAGTAGTGCTCTCCGCTATTTAGGCTTTGCTTGGAGCGAGTAGGACTCGAAATACAATCCATCAATATCCTACTGTATTGCATCCATGCATATCTTACCGTTCCAATTGCCAACATCTTGACAAGTGGTCCCCGGCTCACAGCAGGTTGGTCCAGTCCACACTTCGCCCCCGCACTTCTCCCACTTTGCCGCGCACGTGGTATCGTTGAAGGGAAGCTTTCTGATGATGAAGGCAAGAGCCTCTGGACCGTTAACGGATGTATAGGTCATCAAGGGATATGTACCATTGCTGATGCAGCAGTACTTATCCCGCGCGTCGCAGTACGATTGGATCTTGGCAGCGCTGGGGCAGGCGAAGGAGGATGGACGGGCGTCGATCTAAGACGATCAAGGTTAGCGACAATGACCGACAATCGAAAGAGAGGGAGGCGGGCAAAAGACATACACCACTGGAACGGCAGGTGCCGACTTGATACTCAAGACCCCACCGCGCTCTATGATTGCTCATGAAAATGGCGGCCTTGATCATTTCGACAGCACTAGGCAAGATTGGAACATCACGGCTATGAATGCCGGCCAGCGTATCGACACCGCCACAAAGCGCATTATCCATGATGTGAGCGCCCTGTTCCATTAGCCAACACTCCTCGGCCAAAAAAAGAGACTTCTATAATATATATTCTTACCTGTCCGTATCCGACAAGTATGAGTCTGGTGTTGGGGCATTTCTGATGGTAGTTGTTGACCTGGTTCGCTACAGAAATGGTCCCCCACCGAATCGATTCAGGGTAGGCGACACTACCGCATAGTTTACCTCCAGCGCAAGCAGGATATATGATAGATTCTGCAGTGGCTCCACGGTAGGCCTCCCTAATCATGTTGATGAAAAGATTGCTGGAGCCGAAGCCCGTCGAGCCAGTCTCTCGAGCACCAAAGATGTATATATTGGGACACTGCCCGGTGACAAGAGCAGCTTGCGCCGATAGAAGGAGGAGGGTATTCTTAATGTTGGGCAACATGGTAGGCGTGATGTGAACTCATGGGGAGTGCCGGGTGTACAGGTCTTCTCGCGCGTCTCAGGGATGAGTAGCCGTGGAATATCAGATTGCATCTTCTCACCCACAATGGAGGTTCTGTGGCATTTATATACGGTTGCTGTTGTGCAAGGGTATTGGACGCCCAGGCCTCCCCTTTCTTATGCCCTTGACTCTGCTTGTGGAAAACCTTATGAGGGCGGACTCCATGAGTCCATAACACAGCATGATAGTAACATTCCATTTGGCCGCATGTGTATAGGCAGAGAATGAAGGAGCCAGGCCTCCATTCCAATGTCCGGTATTTTCTGATGAACACGGCGAGTAATCTAAACCCCCAGAGATAACTCAAACGTAGATTGGAATGCATCCTCATTGTCAGCTTTGTCCGAACCAGAAACGCGAACAGCTGGTAAAATCTTCGTCGTGCCAGGGAAATTGAAACAAGATTTGTAGGTAGAGTCTAAACTGCGAAAGAAATTCCTCGAGTCCGGGCTCCTGGAATATTCTTTCTACGCAGCTCTGATGAGGTGAGGTGCTGAGACTAAATTAGGGCCACTGGATGAAATTAAGAGATTAAACGGGAGCAATATGTTTTGAAACCAGAGTCCATCAACATTCACAGAGGTACGAATTTATATTACTAGACGTCTGGCCGCTGTTGTGGGGGTTGGTCTGAGGCTCTGCACTCTGGATGATGCCTTCGAATTTGGCAGGGATACGAGAAAGTAATGTCTCTAAAAGGTGAACTTTAGGGCTCGTCTCCTTGCATCCTTGTTAGATGAAAGGTGGTACTGTTTCGTTATCATGAGACGACACAGCCAAGACTTCCTCTTGATCAAACTAAGCCAGTCAATCTCCAAAACCCCAATACACACTTTCAGCGTCGTGATTGCCTCCTTTCGTTCTGTATTATCCTGAGCAAGGCCCAGGTGCCTGGCATCTGGCCATCTTGGACGAGATCTAAGCCTGTGGTTGGTTGGGTTTTATTACTCTGTATTATTATTTTCCTCCATATTCTATATCCATATTTTTGGAGGAAAAAGGGAAAAGAAAAAGTGCATGAATTCTCACACCATGACCGCATTCTCGCGAGGAGATGGACGAACAAATGGCTTGACCACGAGTCGGAAGTGTCCAATGTCAAGATACAAGTGACAACACTCTTGAGGCAATGGACTGCATAACACTGCATAAAGAGCCAACCAAGTAATCAACTGCAAACTTATCTTTTGCTGACGAGAACAGTGTAATAGCGGCGAAAGCGGTATTTTCGATGGATTCAGCAAAGCCGCACCCATCCCCTTGTTTTACTTCGTCGAGGACCTAGCTCTCGGGAAATACCCCTATGTACTGTTCGGTCTGGAAAACAAAGGAGACGGAGGATCACCCCACCATGGACGAGGAGGGAATGAGAACTCTGCGCTTGGTGTGATCCGATTCTGTGTCAGCCAACAAATCTTGTTCTGACTTCGTGCTTGGCGAGGTGTATTTGGCTTAATGAGGATTCGTACAGCTCAGCTCACCGGGTTCCTTGCCTGATTGGGTATGACGGGATCGTCAGACGTGCTTCCAATCAGCCAGGCCGGACAAACATCGCTCCACCCCATGACCACCCAGCCTCACATCACTGGATCGAGTCTGTCATCCGTCCTTCAATGATGAGATGGAAATTCAGCTGAAAATGCAAGGTTTCAGAGTCTGAAAACTGATCTTCAAACCGTGTTCATGAGCCGAATACGAAGTAAACTCTCCTATTGTTATTAAATAGGCCGGCCCAAGGCTTTCCACCCATAGGCTTAGTGTGCTTGGCGCAGCTCCGCTTCCCGAATGTTCGTCACCTACAACGAGTGGTTTTTGCAGTTAGACTTCGAGTCAAAGCCCTATCCGCCAAGATGCGATACTTTGCCGCATTGAGTTGCTTGGTCAGCCTTCTGGCTCTAGCACAAGCTTCTTATATGCCAAGCTGGATGGGAGCACTTGGTAAGCAAAGCAAACGCATCCAAACCGCTCTCGCGCTGCTGACAGCATCCTAGCCCCAAGATTCGAGACCTTTGACAGCAGCCAGCCGGGGATTATTGCCAGGGCTCCCAAGGGTGGTGGAAAAGGCGGTGGGCACAGTAGCAGCTCAGGCCATGACGACGACAACACTGCTGATACGTCCTCCGGATCTGGCTCTTCGGGATCAGGATCCTGCAATGATCAGAGCAGCAGTTCCAGCACCAACAACTGCCTTTCGACCGAGAAACCATGTTCGAATGCTTGCATCCCTAGCGGAGCAGTCTGCTGTGACGACAAGAATTTCCAGCCTGCCTATTGCGGTTCAAATCAGAGATGCGTCCTGTTCCCTGACGTGGCCAATTACTACAGATGCTGCCCTGCTAGTAACAGCATCTGCCATGCGGAATCCAGTGACTCCACCGCTACAAACATCGGTACTTACAGGTACAGCACGTCTGGAAATTCGGCGTGTACCTCGAGTGGTAGCTCTAGTGGCAGCTCTAGTGCGAGCCAGATGTGGCGATGGAATATTAGCGAGAATCTTGTTATGGGTGGGGTGCTGATGCTCTTGGCCATCTACATTCGACACTAAGCGCTAAGTGCTGGGAAGACGGAATGGCGGTTAGGGATGGGAAGACATGAGCTTTCGTCCTATTAGACAAGGTGGATGTTGTGTACCTTGAAAGGGAGCTATGAAAATTCAGTTTCAGGATTAAGGTCTCTATTTAAGAAGAACGAAATTAACGAGGCTAATATGGACAAAATTCCATTCATTTCGGCGGCCCTGAGAGAAGAGGGTTGAATTGCATGGCGGCATGCCTGCACTCTCAAGGAGCACTCTGTATCATGGAAGACGTCGAGATCTGTAATGCAAGACATCATAGCCTCCCAGAAGACTTACTCGAACTATCGAAGGTCCTCGACGACATAAACACTGGTGAAAGAACTGTGATTGGCGGCTTGAAGGTGCACAACGCTGTTCTAGCGATCGGCTATCAACTTCTTTCAAACAAGTCCTTTTACACTCGTCGCTCTCCTTTATGTGCTAGCTTTCTCCAGCGATTGGACCCCATGGTATCCGAAAACAACTTCCTATCAAAAATGGGTTGGCAACAGATACGAAGTAAAGAGATAGGCATATAGGCATTGGCCAAGATGATAGGCCCAGTTTTGGGTACTATTTTCTAGGGCCAAATCGAATTTGCAGACCAGGCGTTGAACACGCTAGATCTGAGCACCTGCGATGATATGTTACGACGGCCTGTACTGTGGCAGGAGAAGAAGTAGAATATTCGAACGAAGTAATTTTGATAAATCGAATCGTTTGTTTGGAACAGGTACTGGCAATTTTACACATCTCAGCTAAAGGCACATCCACGACCCCGACTTTCATTTAACACACCGAATGCGAACGGAGGGACAGATACATCCATTCTTATTTTCGGCGTAGCACGGCTAGAAGATGGTGGGCACACCCGAGATGTTCCTCATTCCTAGAGTATTCGTTAAAAAGCAAGTCCGCCCACGCCTGTATGATCTCGTCACTCGCTTCCGCCAGCTTCGCATCAAGCCCACCACCCAGTATTCCCTCGGTTGAAAGTAACTCGATCAGGTCCGCAACCCCAGAAAAGTGGCGCGTGAAAAAGTTACGTATGTCCCGACTGTGGGTGTGGAACGATTGAGCATGCATATCGAGAGACTCATTAAACTTTTCGTAACGACCGGAGGCAAGCTGGTATCCGTCAAAAAAAAGAGGTTAGCTACGGATATACAGCAAATCGTTGGGTACCGGATACGGACATATTGAGCGTAGAAATCCTTCTGTTTCACAATCCTCGCTGGGTCGCGCACGGCAATGTCCCTCAAGTGAGCCTCAATGCTGACAAAAGCGCAGAAAACTAGACCACCATGAGGCTTTGCGAGGCGAATCGCATTCCTAACTGCTTTTGCGCGCTCAGATTCGTCCAACAGATGGTAAAGCGGTCCGAGAAGCAAAACAGCGTCATAAGAGCCATCCGATAACGTAGGAACGTCGAGGGCATTGCCAACAGCGATGCTTGCCAGGAGCGATTTGCTGCCGGACGAGGCACGCTGGGCCTGCTCGGCTTTTGCCATGTCGATTAAGTCTGGACTTAGATCTATGAGATCTACATGATACCCTTCATCAGCAAGAGCAAAGGCCAGCTTTCCAGGGCCGCCGCCAACATCAGCGATGCGCTTGGGCGAAGGAGCTGTTGAGGCGGCGAGCCCTTGACGTATCGCTCGTAGTGTGAGCTCTCGTTCCATAGGATGGGTAGCGAGTCGAGTGCTCTCATCTTCGGCGATTTTACCGTACAAGCTAGCGATTGCCTCAGCGGACGTTGGCATTGTCATGGAAACGAAGTCAATAGTGAAAAGACACATACACTCTTCGGCATGGGGGGTGGAGGGGCTGAGGGAGGAGGGGCTGAGGGAGGAGGGGAGTAACTTAGAGAGTAACTTAGAACATACATCTGTCGTATTTTTACGCATATACGAGGAATGAAAGGACTTTTGGAGGAACGAATATTGTGCTGCCATTTAAACAGAACTCGAGGTAATAAATACATCAAGTCCTATAGTTGTCCACTTTAGGAAGGTGGGCTTAAGTGACTCCGAGTCTGACATTCATTGTTATTACTAGCTTCTATCATTAAAGACGACAACGATCTCTGCTTCATAATATCTTGGGGATTGTCGGTAATCGATACCGATTTTCATTGTCGGAGGCGAGCATACTTCGCAGTTGCGACTCGCGAGGTGGCAGGCAGTTCGACCCTACCCAATGGAGGATGTTGAGTCAAGTCCGCGAGGTACGAGGTGGGGTAAGATCAATTTGATGGATGAGCCACTGGATGACATGACTCAAGGGGCAGGCTCGGT
The DNA here is from genome assembly GCA_000812075.1 of Scedosporium aurantiacum. Taxonomy (NCBI): domain Eukaryota; kingdom Fungi; phylum Ascomycota; class Sordariomycetes; order Microascales; family Microascaceae; genus Scedosporium; species Scedosporium aurantiacum. The sequence goes on from JUDQ01000155.1 coordinate 17,348, forward strand.
CGCCACTTCCAACATCAGAAAAGGTCGAGGAGGCATTTTTCGTCACTCGGAGAAAAAAAAAAATAAATAAAGAAAATAACCTTCCGACACTGGGTTCAGCGCTCGCGCCATGGTTGGTTACTGATCACACTCAGACTCTTCATTGGCGCATCAGCAAGCCATTGTTCTCACAAAACTACCATTAAGCCCAACAGCCAAACACCTTCATATCTCAAGACATCAGCCATGTCCGCGTCTAAAGTTGCTCCCGAGCCCATCCTCAGACTTTCCAAGTCTACAATTCGACCCTACTGTGAACGAGACGCCGAGGCCATTGCCAAAGAAGCCAATAATCCAAAGATAGCTCGATGGATGACCAACCGCTTCCCTCACCCTTACACCGTCGCAGATGGCAAGAATTGGATTACTAGCGCCATGTCTGTCTCTCCGCCGCACAGCTTTGCCATCTGCCTCCCGGAATCTGACTTGGCTATTGGCGGAATTGGTATCAAACCCCGGGAGGACGTTGGCCACATCACAGTTGAGATCGGTTACTGGCTGGGGGAAGGCCATTGGTACCGAGGCATTACGACAGAAGCTGTTGTTGCTTTTACGAGATGGACATTTGAAAATTTCCATCATGTCATTCGGATCGAGGCCCAGGTGTTCGAGGGAAATGACGCTAGCTGTCGGGTCCTTGAGAAGGCCGGTTATACGTTGGAAGGCAGGATGAAGAAGGCTATCAAGAAAGGCGATACAATAATGGATGTGCTTGTATTCTGCACGTTTAGGCCGGGATATTAATTACGCAGCGTTCTATTTTCTTCTTCGAATTTTATCAGCGATGGTCGCGGCCGCGAGAGACAAGAGGGATGCCATCTGCATTAATACATTTCAATTCTCTGCATTTATTCTGTTTTCAACTGTTTGTGATCTGTTTTTAACCAAGGACATATTGACAATTTTAACCCAGATCGGGCTACTGCGAATCTCCAACGCAACTGAGACATGAGGAAAGGGACGAATCGAGGACCAGCTGGCCGCACCGTAGAACTGGAACTGGGTTTGTACCAGCTTCGGAAACACAGCGAGAGCGAAAAACTTGACAGAAATGAAGCAAAAAGTAATGAGGTTTCAGAAATCGTTACATGCCTGGGTTGCATGAGCTTTAGGGCCAAATTCCTACTTCATTCTTGAAATCATCTTGCTCACAGCAAATAAAGAGCGGACCAAGAGCGCAAGTACACATTCTGTCGTGTCTTTAACAGTCAAGAAACAAAATCAGGACAATCGTGAAGACCCAACTACCAGGCTTCGAAACCCACATCTCACCACACGTCATGCACCACCGGCTCGGCGAAATAATGCTTACAAGCACACTCTTCATCGTGGTCAGTAACCGGCGCAACCCATGTCTTCCCCACCCTCGGCGTCCACTTCACCGCCCAGTTATAGATCCGCGGCCCCACCTTCTTCCTCCTCAGGAGGTTAAACCGCTGACAAGACGGGCATTCACCCGGCCCATTATATACCCAGGAAGAACGACATGAAGGGCACTTGTGGGGCCACTGAGTCGACGTGCCCCGCCAGCTCATCTTCTCGACGGGATTCCCCTGAGCCGAGAGGTACGTGCAGGAATCCTTACGTTTGAGGCCGAGAGGGAAGCGCCATGTGCGGACGGCCCACTCGACAATGGATTCAAGCTCGCTTTTCTGGTGCTCGGCAGTCTCAAACTCGATGGTGAGCGTCTCCAACTTAGGTAGCCAACGGAAGGCCAAACCCCACGCGTCACAGCAAAAGTTGACAGGGGTTTCCCATTCTGCTTCGGGAGTCTCTTGTGGAGGTCCTTTGCCGAAGTTCTCGGTCTCTGTCATTTGCACGTTCATGTGGTGGCGGGTTTTGCTTCCGAAGGGTGAGATGTGGAGGGAGTTATTCGTCTCGTTGTACCACCAGCCGCCTTTCTCGACAATAAGACGAAGATTCTTAATACAACGGAAGAACTGGGGTTCATTCGCACAGATGGAGAGAAATACGCCCTCGAGCCAGAACATTTGAACGCTAATTTCAACTGAGGTGATGCAGTTTGCCTGGTCGATGGTAAGACCGTGTAAAAGGCCTCGAGATACCGGTGTGGGGGTCCTCGAAGCGCCCAGGAGCGATACATGTATACACTGGGCAACTGAAGCCGAGCTTCGAGATAAATCCGGCGGCATGTGCGAAGAAGCGCCGCGTTGTGTTTGCGGCAGCCCGTGCAGCCGGGTCTGATATAGCGGCGGGACGCCCAGTCACTCGTATCCTTAGCGCGCCAGTTGGCACTGGTCGAGTCTGGCATATAGAGGCCGTATCTATCTCCGACTGTGGGATCTCGTCGACCCGGGTGCTCAAGTTCGTCGTCGTCGTCGTCGTCAAACCGGGTTAGCGTGGGCTCGATCTCTCTGGAAGGGTCGAGGTTCGACTCGTCTTCTTCAAAGTTCCCTAGGTCAAGCGGGCCGTCTTCGACAGTCCCCAGCGCTTTGGTGAGATCGCCGCAAAAATCGGGCTCTAGGGCCCCGTCGTCATCATGATCACCATCGTGATGGGGTTTCACGCGAAAGTCGAAGGGAATGTAAGGCTCATCGAAGTCGGCAAATACGTAATGGTAAATCAAGAGTCGTACCTCGGGAGGAAAGTTGGCGCTGTAAAGGTGACTTTCGCGCTGGTAATTGACGTCCCATGTGGACGCGAGCTCATTTAATGCAACAGTCATTCTTGACGTTCAAAGAGACAGTGGAATTGAAAATGTCCGAATACTGGCTTCAAGGACAGTGAAAGTTGGTTGGTGGAGAACGCGCAGATGGCAGACTCCCCGCAAGTTATGAGCCTGAAACAGGTGGAATAAGCTCACAGCCTGGTCCATCGCTAGCAAAAGCGAGACTCGACGGTAATATGATCAAATGATGATCGATAATACTGAGGTACAGTTCAATGGATTTCGTTTCAAGTGATGATGCACGAATACCCGACATTAAACCGTTGGGCGGCAGGCTCTACCCACCCTCCCTTGCACACACCCGTTTATCTTCTCCAAAACATCGTGTGTTGACATCGTAGGCTTCCAGCCTTCAGAAACATCAAGCTATTTTATCACCTCTGCATCAAATTTTACAACCATGAGTGAGGTACAGCCCCTTATGGCGCTTGGTGTCGTACCTGACTGTATTTGGGGGGACGAAAATGAAACCATAGTCTATGCTCAAACCCTTGGCCATGGCAAGGCTCTCATTTTCCGTTTCTACTTGGACCCTGCCAACCCGGCTAAATCGCTGCCGAGTCGGGTGGTCAGATGCTATCATGACATCGAAGTACCAGGCGAGGCATCATTCCCAGACCGACACTCCATGCGGAGTGCCATTTGGTCCTCTATCGCTAAAATCTGGCCCGCCTGTAGCACGGAGCTGGCAATATTTGAGCCGGGCACTGTGCTCGATCTCACCTCGACTGAAACTGGAGAAATCACCTGGCGCGCTTATCGGGAACCCCTATTTGACCAATACCTTGATCTCCTTCGCAATATTACGCCGCGCGACCTCATACGTGATGAGAGCCCTTCTATCATTGACATCTCAGACATTGTTATGCTTGAGGCAATGGGTGGTAAAGGCTGCAGCAAGCGAGTGGAGGTCCGGGTGGGCTCAGAGCCGACAATATTTGTCTTTAAAGGCATCGACTTCCAAACTTATCTACAGATCCACGACGACGATGACGAGTTTGCTCGTGCCATGGTGGAGACTTGGCGGCGGTCGAGCAAATTAATTGCCGACATGCCACATCACCCCAATATCCAATCACCTCCCAAGATCCTTGTTTCTGTTCGCAGCTTGGATGGCTCAGTGCTTATAGGCCATCTATCAACCTTTTTCGCTCGGGGCTCTCTCGCTGATGTTATTGAAGCGACAAACTCAAGCGGATCCCATATTGCTCCCCAGAAGCAAGCTAAATGGTGCCATCAAATGTCCATGGCAATCGCGCACACGCATGGCGAAATGCATACCTACCACATGGATATAAAGCCTGGAAATTTCATTGTAAATGATGAAGAGAACCTCTTCCTCATTGATTGGGAGCAAAGCGGCGCACCGGCATCCACTCTCGCTCCAGAGGCCGATGGGACTTGGGATGTGAGCGAGCAAGCTATGAAGCTCGTCTACACCCGATACACTGGGCCAGAACGGCGGAACATGCCAGAGGGCAGCGGCCAGGAGAGCTTTAATACGTGGAATGTATTTCCAGAATGGCAAGTAACCTGCCCAAGAGCTACAGAGTTAGCAGAGGTGTTTGCCTTAGGAAGGACTATGTGGATGCTCCTAACCCAAAACGACAATGACTTCGACGATGTTGAGCACCCCAACGATGTCCAAGTTACCTGGGGCAGCGATACTGATACTCCTCCTCGCTGGATTCAAGTGGTCGAAAAATGCATGGACAGGGACCCAAACCAGCGTCCTTTGCTGGGGAATCTTGTGGAGTTCTGGAAGGCGGAAGAGTTACTCCTTGACAGCAGCCCTTAGAAGCATTTTCCAGAAGATAATCAAGCTTGTGCAACGAACGAGACACCAGTGAGCGGGATGTATTTCACACCAACCCGTAGCTCTAGATCAAGGCAGTCAGAGAGATCACAACAGATCCTAGCCTGGAACTCCTTGACTGTCTCGACACTCGGCGAAGCGATGCGTGAGCAGCTGTGCATGCAACCACCCTACCAGATCTCTTGTTTGTCGATTGAGGCTTTCGAAACATGATAGAAGATCCTCCGACTGTTGGGATAGCAGACTGGCCACGATGCCATATGACCTCGAAGTTGGGGTGGTATTTGTAATATTGCAGGAACTTCTTGACTCGACCCATAACCTTTGCAATATATCCAGCCGCAAAAAAGTCCTGGAATATTCTATCCAAAAAGCTAAATGCTTTGCCGTCCGGGTGGAAGACAACACACCCATCAAATCATCCCAGGCTCGTTGTCACGTGCTATGTATTTGCATTGTGTTGCAAAATCTACAGAAAGACAACTTCAAAAGTCTTGTCCAGGTCGATTATTGCATAAATCCTGGTAAATACATACATTCCATGCTTTCACCTTTCTACCCCACCTCCCAAAATCTTCTTCCAAAATACTCTTCCTAAAACCAACTTCACTCTATCGCACATCTTCGAAATGGCTGAAAAACACAAGAATACAACTACAGATATTGCCACACGGGCAATGATTGTGTCACTGAAATCTCCTTTTGGGGGGAAAACTACTGCCCAAATTGCCGCACGAACCGGCATTTCAGCGCGCCAAGTAAACCGAATCTACGCGCGGGCTATCGAACGTGGATTTGACCCTAATCTTGAGCCTCTTTTAATTAAGGACGAATATGTGGCCGATGCTCCACGAAGTGGCCGCCCGAAGAAGGAAACTCTCGAAGCTACAACGTGTCTCATCGAAGAAGTATGTGTAAAAAGGGAATCTTGTGCGCTTTCCCGCTCTAACCTCTCCAAACTTCTTAGAGAAGGTGGATTCAACATGTCACCAAGCACAGTCCATCGGACACTCCAGAACGCAGGCTTTCGCAGAGTTCGTCCAGCAGTCAAGCCTGGACTGACACAAGCAATGAAGAACGAATGCAAGAGGTGGTGTGAAGATCGTGTAGGATGAACTCTGGAAGACTGGGGACATGTATTATGAAACGTCTGTCCTCCTTGCTATGCGAAAAGGGAGTTACTGTGTCTGGTGTATATCTTCTAAATGGTTTCATGAAACTACTACACACCTATACTTTAAGAACTATGCCCTGCGTTTTGTTAGGCCCCTGAACTGCAATAGAGAAACACTTAGCAAAGAAGTTTCTAGAGAAGATAAATGCAGAGGGGGAACTAAAGCTCTGCGAGGAATGGGAGCTTATTACTGCGATGAAACTTACAGGTCTCCAGACAAGACCTAGAAGAGAGCCTATCTAGCAGCTTTCGGAGAAGACTGGCAAGCTTGTAAGTAAAGGGAAAGGCAGAATTGATTAGCATCATTATTTTATAAATATCTTAAAGCCACACCTTCTTCCTTTTGAATAAGAATACTAGAAAACACGCCCTGATACCCTTGTCCAAGAAGATAAGGCCCCATCGCATGCCACCACTTCCAAGGAAGTGTGTTCGATGATTTCAGGGTCCCACAGTTACCATGGCCTAGGAATTCATCAGATCTGAACACGATAGAATGTGCTCGGGCCTGGATGAAACAGTGGTTGCAGCATCGAGGTTTTAAAATGAGAGCCGATGCAGCAAAAGATGGATGGAGATATGGGACGAACTCTCCACGGTCGTAGACTCAGCAAATTCAAGTCCAAGAAGGTATCTGTTTGGAAGGTGGAAATGGGTATAAGGAAGAGAAAAATGCTGTTTAGGGTGATAATATATAGTTAAGAGGGTTGCTAATAAATGAGCTGGACAAGAATTTTGCCGGCGTCCCTCAGTAAATGACTTCTCTTCTTCAACTATCGTGGGCCCTATCTCTCTGGTGGTCCTCACTGTGGTCATTCTAAAGCGAAAACTTACCAGCTGATTTACTCTAAGCAAAGAACAAAAGAAATCAGACGTCAGAATATTCTCATAGACACGATAAACTAGATGTCTTAGATTCCTAGAAAAATTAGATTTGAATACATTTTAATTAAGCCAGGAAGGCAATTTTTCTAACACCTAAATCGGATGCAGCCTCCGCTCCCCACGACCCGAAGTGGCAGCTGCATCACGGGCCACAATTTCTGTCTCCGCCGCTCTACCTCGACAAATCGGTAATATTGTAAATCTTCCCTCACATTCTCGGCCGTTTTCTTCACCCAGTGCTCATCCATAGCCGCAATCCCGTTATCCTTCATGACCGCTGAGAGCATCGCCTCACAGTCCCAGCAAAGACACCTCGAGTACTCCTCGTCAAACGTACTTTCGTACACCCTGCGTGTGAGCCCCTCTCCAAGGCTCAGGGTCTCCGTACCAAGCTTGTCGTTGTGGTCGATAAATCTACCCGCTATCCGCTCCATGGCAGTCTTGTATTGAATGTGTGATAGCTGGTGGGTATGCCAGGCCAGATCCATATCTAGCGTCGGGACGATGGTCGAGCCGGCCTTGATCCTGAACAGTTGGGTAAAGTTGTCGTATCTATCCAGAGCGCGGCTTAACGTGCCATCAAAGGCCGGGCTTCGTATCCAGAGATGCGTGTGCATCTTGTCAACGAACGCGCCCTGACGCACAACGTTCTCACAGAGGGGCTTGGCTTCATATTGCCTTCTTTCGGCCTCACGTAGAAGGAGCAGGAAGGCATGTTCGGTAGGTTCTTTGCCGGCTTCGTGACGGCTCAGACAATCGGAGACGGTGGGAAGACTAGTGGCACCGCCACCGAACCTTTTCAGGGCCTTATGCACAAGACTCCCAGGTTTGTTTCCGATAGAGCGGATGAAACCGTAGAGATCGTGGTCTAGGCCCGTGGCTTCAGCAAACCAGTGTTCAGCGGGCTTGGGCAGATTGTATTGGAACTCAATTCGCGAAGAGTCAATCGCTTGATGCTATATTTCCAACATTTGTTAGCTAGATCTTCTCGTGGGAAGGCTTGAACAGTTGTCGAGGGCTATATTGGTTACGCACAATCTGGACCCAAGGAAAGGGTGCATGCCTAAGATAAGGCAGAACATGTCGGTCGCAGAATTGTTGGTAGTCACCGGGATTAAGTAGGAAGGAATGCCAGACAATTAAAACGTCTGACCAAAGAGTGAGAAACCGGTCCAGGAGCCAGGCTAGGATAGAGAGGGTGGGCAGGAGGAAAGTCACCTATAGGAGGTAAATGTGGAATCCTCGCATCGGCGTGCGGGCCACCGAGTTCGTGCATTAACTCTTCAATCTTCCCCGACCAGATGAGGAACCGCATGGCCGCAATCACCAGGTAGACGGGCCATTTCCCCCTTGAGCGTGCCTCAAAAGTTGGATCCTTGATGCCTATCTTCTTATTTTCATACTTGCGACCCACCAAGGTGCGGCGATACACAACCTTGGTCCCTGGTTTGATTCCAAGAGCTCCATCTAGTGTCCTGGTAGAAATGACACGTTTTCGGAGAGTATAGAATACCTCGAGAAGTTCGAGATGGACAGCACATTCAGAAGCCGTAGGGAGGGCGGCTGCGGATTTTGGTGGCTCATCGGCGAGAGACCGGAAGACGTCAGGCGACGGTATCATCGGCTGGTCGGAGGCGCACGAAGCCAGTCGGAACTCCTTTGGCGATATCTTCGGGGATCGGAGGGTTTGATACAAGGGGTGCTCATACCAGCGGGTTTCGTCCTGCCCGCATTGATGGACGATTTGAAGGTGGAGGGAGGGGATATCGTCCATGGTAGGCATATCGTCGAGCCTACGCTTATTGAGCATTGCCCTTTTAAAGGCAGTCGGAGCTTTCGCCATAAGTGGCAGAGGGAGGTTTTGTTGACTTGAGGCTATCGGAGTGGGATGGATGAAGGTAAAATGCGCGGCGCGTTCGAGCGAAGATGAGAGAGACACGGAGGGTCGAGTGGGTGGGAGCTGTACTTGATAGATGCAAAGTCACCTCTGTCTCTTGGACATTTTCATTCCCTTCATTCAAAAGAACTTGTGCTGCCTGTTGTGTCCGCTCGCCTCGAACGAGACTCAGCCACAGACGCAGCCAGGCAGCTTTCGAAGTTGGTTGGACGTGCATAGAATCGGTCTCGTCTGCCTTGTCCAAATCGGGCTAGTTAGCCCCATCGACAGTCGCTTAGTCGAGGTGGCAGCGCAGGGTAAGACGGTGTTATGCAATGCCGACTGCAACACCAGCCTAGCAAATGTACTCCTTCAGTATTCTTGCAGTTGATCTTCGGATGAGATGTGAAAGAAAAAAGTGTCGTGAAGGAGGCTTAGCCACGCCATGCTAGTTTACCTCGGTGCCTGATCTTTCCAAGCAATTACTTTCCACTATTTCAACCTTGCGACCCCCTCTTCCAAACATACACTTCACGGCGGTGATGATTTTACTGCTACTTCTTCGTGTCTTTTGGGAATAGATAATCGACGGCCTATGGAGATATTGAAGTGAGAGCATCGTACTCCCAGAATTTCAAATATTACGTCCTCCCATTCCACGACAGAGATTCCCACGTGGTCTTCTCAGAACCTAGTCGGCTGCTCTTATGCCCTGGGCATCATGGCGCGACTGAAAGACATAATCACCGCACAAGTATCCTCACAGAGGCATCAGCAATACATTACTGCGGGACCCGACCTTCCATGGGATCGCCTTGGATCTGGCCAACAACTGCTTCTTGCAGAGGCCGAGAAACTCTACTGGCACGGCGTCCGAACTGAAATGAAGAACATAATCGAGACCTTGAGGATGTGGCAGGAATATTCCTCCGAGAACGCGGAGGACCGTATCCCTCGCGAGCTAGATGGTTATGACTCGTTCATATCCAACGTTAGCCAGTGGTCGAGGGAGGCCGCAGAGATATATAGTAGGTAGCTCAGCAAGTTGATAGTTGATACAGGCTGGCCGTGGTGCGCTGACTAGACATGTTGCCGATAGATGATGATCTGGGAAGAGTCAAGGATTTGGAGGACTATCTCTCTCTGCACTGGCTTGACATGAGTCAATACCAAAGATCTGCCGAGATTGTTTTAATACAGAAGAAAGTCCATACCATGACCTCGAAGATCAAGAAGGAAGTCAGAAGCCAGATAAAACGTAAGTCTCTCGCGGTTTCGCTTGATCATCCCGGAGGAGGAAAAAAAAAAGAAAAGAAAAGAAAAAAAAAGGTTGAAAAGGTTAATTACACTGATACGTCATTGAACCTATTAGCTGTCACCCTCAGAGGTCTCGAACAAACGGCTTGGCTATTACTACAGTGCTCCGGTAAGTGTTACGAGAATCCCCTGGCTAAAAGGCACAAAAGACATCATCTCATGGCTTGCTCGTACTAGGCTTTCTCGATATCGATAAGATTATTGAACATCGTCTGCCCTCACACAAGTCGGAAAGGAGGCCTGCTATTCCTCAACGTAAAGACTCAACACCCCGCCCTCTACTTCTTCTCAGGACGAAATGCCTAACTTACTCTTATAATAGTTACCCTCTCCAGCTTTGACAAGACTGGCATGCCCAAGTTCGAACCACAAAAGTGCATGCAGCATGGCTGTTCTGGAGTTATTGTCTCGACCTACTTTGTATCAAACACACCTGAAGACCCTAAGATAGTGTGCGAGACTTGCTATAGGCAACACCACTATGGCAAGGAGTCTTATGTCAAAACTTACAAGCACCTCCTCTGCAACGACATCATGACCGACGGGGTTGCCAACAAGATGTGCACCTGTGCGAGCGTGAAGCGATGCGATTCAACGGGCAAGGCTGTTAATTTGTACCCATACGACGGTCATGGTGGACACCGCGAAGCTAGTTGCAGGCTTTTGCGACTGAACGAGCTCGAGGCGCACGCTAAATTTGAAGGCCTCGTGACTGTCTCCGGAACCCGCATAACAAAGTTTGACGAGGTTGTGCACGCGATTTCAGTGATGGGGGCCGGCAGCTCTAAAATGAGGCCTTCCACCTCCAAGAATGAAAATAAAGGGGCCACGGTTGTAAACAAGCGACTGTCTTCTGTTCTTTTGGGAAAGGATCGAGCCGGGAAGACTGACGAATCGGCAACGCTCGAGCTACCACCGGCCCAATCTCCTAGAGCTATAACCGATCCGGCCGAGGACAGTCACATTCCCGCCTTTTTCGGTCAATTTGCTGATAAGAACGGGCTGAAGAATGCCCACATGGCCCTACGAGTCGGCACATTGGTCTTTGAGACCGGCGTAGAACAGTAAGTTTGAGACGAAATATATATATATGTAGACTTACCTTCTTCCGGCGGCTAACTGATTGACGCGCAATTCTAGCACAAAGGGCGGAGTCCTCGTCACTATTAGGGAGCCACCAGTATTCGGGCAGATTGCCCATGATCCAACCTCTCTCCAACCTTGCCTTGCAGTTAGCGACTCGCCGAGGGAATTATGGCGACAGAATCGGCCGATGGGAGCCCGAAAGAGATATTTGATGATCATGAAACAAGTTGCGGGTTCCGCGTTTGTCAACTGTCCTGAGACTGGCCTAGAGCGCGACATTATCAAAGGGATTGTTGAGGCGGCAAAGTCTTCCCCTCGGACAGAGAAGGGATCCCCTCATACGCAAGACACAACAGTCGACGCCATTATGGAAATGTTCAAGAATTTGATTGGAAGTCGCATTCAAGCGTACCTTCGGAGCGTTGTCACTCTCCTGCTGGATCCGAAAACCAGCCTCACCTGGGATGCGGCAAAAAGTCCTTGCCAACGATTTTGCAATTCAATTCTCGACTCATCTCTCTTCGGGCCTCTCCTTGGCAGGGCTGATGGTACTGCTACCTCTGCACCACTTTATCTTATGAGTTTCATCTGCGAAGATGAGGGATACAATCAGCGAGTCGTTAGGTCAAGACATGATGTGCCACCAGGGCTAGTGGAAGAGTATCTTGGCAATTTTTATTTTGGCCGGCACGATGAGTCTGATCTCATCGACTCTTGTCAAGAGTACTGGTACGATTGGTCGGGGACCGGCCCAGCCGTGGCAAAGTATGATGACTTGTTTCCCTACGATTGTACCAGAGCATATTCTGGGACACACTACAACCCTACGCTGAACTGTGGCTGTTGCAGCCTGTCTAGGCATCTTTGGGCGTCGCCATTTGACAGCTGGGCCATGTTATCCATGCACCTTATGCGCGACCCGTTTATGTATCCTAGTTCGACTATGCACAAATCTCGCAATTCTCGCGGAGGACCAGTCACTTGGATGAATAATCGTCTCTTGGTCCTCTATGCTTCGAGCGTTCTTTCGCGAGTAGCCGCGGCGATGGCAGGTTCGCCGACTTTCCAGACTTCGACCACCTGGCTCAACGGGAGGAGCTCCCCGCTCCTCGACAAGAACCCAGGCCTTTCTCGGGTCCGCATGGGAGGCATCCACCGTGCCCAACCCTTCAGTCACTACTACGAGAAGGGCACCGACCGTCTTTACTTCGTCGCGGACTGGGCCAATAGGCTCGGTCGAATACAGGAGTACACAAAGCTTCGAGACAGCCGTGCCAAGAGCATTGACGTTATGAAACTACCGAAAGACATCCACTTCTTTGAGCCCCAAAATTTGAATACGAAGCGGACGGCGGATAATCCTTACGGCGGGTTCCTCGGGGCCATGACCCAGCCAGATGTCGAAAA
>JUDQ01000155.1:39642-77089 GCA_000812075.1 Scedosporium aurantiacum
TCATAATCACTGTGGAAGGAGGACCGTACCGAGCTGACGGTAGTGCACGAAGTGGTGCACGAAGAACTTCGTACTTCGTAGAGTCGAGGCCGAGGGGAGTGCATTGCGGAACTCCGGACGAAAAGTACACGTACATGCCGAGGAGGGGAGAATGCTCCGGTCTCATGGAACTCTCTTTTGTGAGTCCCACGTCCAAGCTTTCGCTGGTCCTCGATAGCTTTACTTGGCAAATGATGGTTGAACTTGGTTTGAACCTTCCAGTGCGCTAACTGGGGAGTATCTACTACCCTAGGCACCTCATCGACTCACTTTCTTTTCGCTTTTTGTTTCCTCTCTGCCCGACGTCGAGAAACTATCAGGATGGGAAATATCGATACTTTGGTGGTGGAAAGCTCCACGTCCTTGACCAGAGAATTGAAATGATTTGGCTTTGGGGCTCTCAAAATCGTAGCGTCAACACCAGCAAGGGTCGTCTCAACGGTAGGGCAGCCAGGCGACATGGGTCGATGCACCTGGAAGAAGCAATGTCAATTGAGGTACGAAGGACTACGTAACGAAGTCTATGATCTCAGTACCGCAAAAGGATCGAGCCGAACTGTATATTATTAGTACCTCATACTTCGTACATTCGTCCGTAATTCTTCAAGAGAACCAGAGTGGTGGGTCGGCAGTGATTTCGCCGAACTTTACCAAAAGAGCGCGTGAGACTTGCCATGCCAGGCCTATTAAAGATTTGGAGGCTTGGGCGCTAGCCCGCTTATAACTGTATTATTTGGATTTAGTATAGCCACCCAGGCGAGAGCCGGGTACGATGACCCTACAGACTCCTGGCTCTCCCTCTCCCTTGCTTCCTAGCTAATACTGATTGGGATGTGGCAACCCAGCCCCATCTTAACCGGTCTCTGGAGGAGCTTCCCCCATCTTCACAGCTCCTATTCTTTTTGTGGTTCCTCTCCTTCCATTGTTTTCTATTGTCAGCCTCCTCTTCCTCCTCCTCGATCATGATTCTATTGATGGATTCGACTGCTTCTCGATTACTTCGGATACGACAACCCTGGTAAATAATTCAATACACCCCAGGTCATCTGTCTCCCTCCGGCGAGCGAACCGCTCCGATGTCGTTTGGTGGTCGCGACAGCCTCTCCGATTATGAGTTCACTTTCGAGGCTTACCTGGACCATTCGGCCCGGATTGAGGCCGATGTAAGTTTCCCGGAATGAAATATTTCGCCCATCCTAACGATTTTGTTGCTCACGCGCTGCCCGTTTTAGCCTGATCTCTTGAGCAATGAAGAACTGTAGGTTGAATTCTCTGCCGATCTCATTTGATATACAGGTGGCTATAGCTTCATAGTAGCGAAACTGCGTCTTTAACGGAAAGTATATACGACTATCACCGTGAAAATGGACGTACATATCATACGTATCGTTCTGGTTGTGAGCAGTTTCATGGCCCCCACCTGCGGCTCTCTCCTCTCATGTGTCGCAAACTCACCACTAATTTTATTTTTTTCTTACGACCTAGCGTTCTACGTACCGAACGACGAGCTCGAGACAGATCGCATGGATAACCAATATGAAATTCTTAAGATTCTTTTGGATGGGAGGCATCACTTAGCGCCTTTATCGCATGATAACCCGCCGCGCAAGATTCTTGACATCGCAACCGGAACGGGACGGTGGGCAATTGAGATGGCAGATGAGTTTCCGGAGGCGCAAATAATAGGGACGGATCTCTCACCCATACAGCCTCAAATGGTACCACCAAACCTTCGGTTCTACATTGATGACGGGTCCGTAGTCGTCCCGAAAGATCCAGGATATAGGAAGTCTGTGGATCATATGCTAACAAATGTGTGTCCAATCCAGAAATGAGGAGTGGCAGACGGGTAAGGACTGGTTCAATATTGATTATATCCATTTCCGAGTCACCGTTGCTGCGTGGTCAGACTGGCGCTCGATGATTCGCATGTCTTTCGAGCGCCTGAGACCGGGTGGTTGGCTCGAAATGCAGGAACCGAAATGTGACATCGACTGTGATGCCGGCGAGATTCCTGCAGACAACCCGGTGAAGCGGTGGTTCACCGACCTGCAAAAGGCGAGCATAATCGCCGGCCGGCCTATCCACGAGATTCCAGAGTTAAAACGCATGTTTATCGAGGCGGGGTTTGTCGACGTCCACGAAAAGGTATACAAGATCCCGCTGAACGGATGGCCGCGTAGTCGGAGGCTGAAGAGGATTGGCGAGCTATGGCACCACTGTCTGGAGGATGGGCTATCTGGGTTCAGCTATGCCTTTTTCCATCGGTGTCTGGGTATGACTAAAGATGAGATTGAGGTGAGATGCCGCACTGCCACAGGCTGTGAGTCGGAGGATTAGACGGCGACTAACACTTTGGGGCAGATCTCGCTTGTCGACGTTAGAAGGGGTTTAGGGGACCAGCGCCTACATGCGTACGAAAAGTTTTATGTCGTCTGGGGCCGGAAACCACACGACGCCCCGGAACCAAGAGACTATCCCATGTCCTAAGACGACGGAGTAATAACAACGTGATATCACCGAGAAACATATCCATCCCCAACACCTAATTCACGAAGGGACCGACCTCCCTAACATTGGCAACGGTGTGAGGAGGTCCATTCAGACACGCCTGGGAGGATCAGCGACCAAGAACAACGCGAATCTCGCCAGGTAACGTAAGGGTCGCCAACAAAGCCTACTCAGGTCTCCGCCTTTCTCACCAATACAGGTGCTAAAAGTGCCTGGAAAACGAAAATACGACACTCGCGTCCTCTATACGTAACGTTAGAACGTTACCAAGAAGGAGACGGTATCTCCGGACCGCCCATTCATATTCAGTAAATACCGGACCGGAAGCTTTTAACCCAGCGGCAGCCTCATCCTGCCGGGATTGCTCCGGCATCGGATGCCGGAGGTGGATAAGCTGAAAACCATGTGGGGTGATACCCGAGGGCCAGGTTGGTAGAAATGCGATGAGTGAGTGATGGGTTTGATCAGGCCAGGCCCTATCAGCTGATGTAAATAGATGAAATTAGTAAATACGCTACTAGCCAGCCTTGGGTAGGTTATTTCCGAATGGGCGTCTTGGGGTACTGTCACTCGTGATATGCTGCAAAGGCTTTGGTGGAAAGGTCGACTCCAGTTTGTATTGGCTCAACTTGAGTTGCGGATGAATGGAGCCGGTCGTCCCGGGCATTGGGAGATCTCTACTCTCTCTCAGAACTCAACTTGACTCTCTTCGTGACATTGATTTCTCGTATTTTTATCTACGTAAAAGGCCATAAGGCCGATGGGCATGTTGACAGGGTCATGTGAGTCCGAGGGAATACTAGCGTATTCATCACCATTCAGGACCTTGCGTTTGTCCATTATTCGTCCTTTGCTCTGGAAGCTTAACGGCTTTTCATGTATTCCTAACCATACATGAGCGCCCGAACGTGACTTCATTTCCGTGTCTCATACCGATATAGGTACTTATGCGCCTTGTCTACAATGATCCGACGCCATAAGCTAACTAGGCCTATCAAGCGTGGTTAACTATAGTATTAAGACATAAGGATCCCCCAATTCTCTAAAATCGACGGCAATAGACTATCGGCATTAATAGAAAACGTCCAGCCGCACATTTCAGAGAAGAAAGCAGGATCCTATAGTCACGGCTGAATACTTTGTATCTTATGGACAGATCTTCCGTGTCGCTAAGCGCAGTTCGATGTCATGGCCACGAGGGTACAAGCAAGCCTGGGGAACCACGGAATCCTAACTCGAAATTTCTGGGGGATAATAAGCAACGTAGGATTTAGTCGCTAGAGTCCACGGTCTTCTTCTTTCAGTTGTCATAGAAACCTCCATTCTCAGAGTCGACTCGCTCGAGTGACGTAGCTCCAACGATCTGATCTCTAGGGTCGATTTCAGGATGAACGCTCCCCAAGTGTCCCGAGATGGTTGGAATAGACAGAAAAAGGGGCCAATACCAAAAAAAAAAAAAAAAAAAAAAAAAAAAAAAAAAAGGGACGCGTATTCCCGAATAATTGGGCTTGAAATTTCTTGGGCAAGAACATGAAATTGGCCTCTGAAAATTACGCTCAGCATCCTCGTGCAATGGCTTCAATATTGATTCTACCTTGCGAGCTGCCAGGTCCGATTTGATGAAAGGTCTACGAGCTTAAAGCGAATCTGTTATACAGGTTCGGAGATTGATCTTACACAGTGTCATTTCTGCGAGGTTCGATCCATCATCTCTTCTCTTCGCAAGTTGGGTGGTCTCTCAGACTTAACAAAAGGGGGGCTTCAGGCCGATTTTGACCAAGTCCAGGAGACATAGACCTTGATGATGGTGCTGAGTCCAGGCATCTCAGAAGAGGTAGATGCACGTGACTCTATGCGAAAATCGTTACGAAGGAAATGCGCCAGGCTCGACAAGGGTTGGTCGTCTCAGACTGGAATCGCGACCTCCAATCTGTGTTTCAGAGCGGTGGACCTCGGCCAAGCGTCTGAAATTGTCAGCCCACGCCGAAACAGAGGGAACCTATCATCATGCGAGGTGCCTCGTTCTCTTTCAGTCCCTCCGCTCACAAGTCCCATTTAAAAGCGAGAAAAGAAAAACTTCGCGTTTCAAATGATGAGACTGTACCTAGGAGGCCAAGACGATGTGCGTCTGGGGGGTCAGATAATCATAGGTCCAACCCTAGGCTACGCAAATAATACTAATACCATACTGTCCCTTTCCATCTGCTCTAGACAAACCAACCCTACATGTAGCCCGAACGACCTTCCACTTGGGACAACTCACACCGCAGGACGGACACCGAATTGACTCGCAGGCCGACACTTTACAATCGATACCTAATATTCTCAATCCCTCCAAATGCCCGCCCTACCAGTGGTTGTTGATTCCCAGATCCTCGCCCGAGGGTTGGTCGAGGCTGGTCATGTCATCGTACGGAGAGCTGTTGACCACTCGATAGTAGAAACGATTGCCGTCAGTATGTTTTTCCAGCATCTTTGGACAAGTTCTTGGAATCATCGTGTTCACCAATAAACAGCTTTGACAATCATCATCAGCATGGGAGGCTTAATGTACTGGGGCATTGTAAAGGAAGGGTCGTGTTCATCAGGTCGGAAGAAATGATGGAATTGCTCTTGCACAGGTACAAACATGAGATGGAGGCGGCGCGGACTTGTCAGTGAGGTCTACTCCGTGATGACGGCCTTGACTGTGCTCGTCGCCTTTGATAAACAACATCCTCACCACGTGGCCGCGAGCGATACTTGAACCCCATCTCCACCGACTGAAGCGAACGAACGAACGAACACATCGAAACCCTCCTAAACCCCCCAATTTCTCACTGAAGATGGACGCTGGTGTCGCCATCAATGCTATGGTCAGAACTCGAACCGCTGTCTGAAGTCCCTCACATCGCCGACCAATAGATGTACGGACTGCAGGAGCATGTTAGTGAGACCCGACTTCTGCACGAGTCGGCCTCCGTATATGCCGACTCTCGTCCCGTCAATTACCGCCGCCTTTATCCTGACAGGCCATCAGGATAGTGTACATAACTGGCCATTCCGAGTAGAAACCCATTTCTCGGAAATCATTGAACGTCAAGTTTAGAGAGTACCTTGACTTGGGGGATGTTGCATGGAATGAAGAGGTTACATATTCCCTCGGTTTTCGGGTATTATTTTTGCTTGTTTTCTGGGTTTTTGGTTTTCGATGTTATTTAGACAGCAATTTAGCGAAAGGCAGTACATATATATGGAAGGAAAGAAAGTACCTCTATAGTTTATATCCATTGATTCCTAAGTACAAATCTAAACTGTAGTATAAATTGTCACCTGAATTCCATCAATATCTCACTTCCTGCTGGCAAAAATGCTTAGAAACACGCTCCAGCCAAACCCAACAAACACCGCGACAAGAACGCGAGATCGAACAGGTACCCATAAGAAGTTGCAAATAGAAACGAGCGGCCAGATGTGCCAGCCCGCCTTGATCAGCGGGAATATTTTTTCGCGGATCACGTCGAGGACCATGAACGGATGCGGCACTCGAACGAGGTTTGTGCAAACGAGAAAGACGCAGCCGCTGACGAATAGGCCGAGGGTTTGGTCGAGGATAAGCTTAGCCACCACGTTTCGCCAAATCAGGTCCGGGCTTATCCTCAGACAATTTCTACTCTTGCCTCCTATTGACGAATCATCGCTCTTCTTCTCTTGTTGAGGCTTCTCGCTCTTGACGTTGACCGGAAGCCCTTCATTTGCTTGGGGAGTGCCCGTTGGGAACCAATTCTCGAGCTGGAATTGGACGATATTGCCGACCTGAGACCCGATGAAACCATATACGGCAAATTCAAGGACCTGGAGCCAGTCGAAAGATGATTGATGCGGGGACTTGGAGCTCGCGAGGAATTGGACGATTAGATTCGCAGACACCTTCATTATCATGCCCTGGCATGCCAGACGAAGATTGAGTGCGCGGCGCATTGTGAGAGGACCAGCCTTTTTCCAACTTTCACATCGCGTTATGGGAAGTTTAGGCCACGGAAATAGAAGAAAGTAATAATAATTATAATAAGTAGAGGGGGTCGGGACGGGGCCTCGACAGGGTACAAGGTGCCTGGGGGGAGATAGGGACTGAGAGTGATGAATTTTTATTGAGTCGTGACATTGAAGTTTGCGCCGGAATGGGACAGCCTGGCCTATATGGGCGAATCGGAGAAGGAATAGGGGCAGCGCCAAGCCTTCGTGGATGTAATCTCAGGGGCACAATGCTGCAGGCTCTAGTTCGACGATGCTGCCAGTCTGGAGAACTGGCAGCTGGCTCAGTATTGTTAATTCTGTCACTTGGTGACATCTGCGCTCTGGGCAGAAATTGTTTTCGCAGTAAAACCAACAATTTCATATTATGTAGAGACTACTGCGTAGAGAGTGTTGATTTTCTCCTCTTACCATAAACCTACGGCATTCGAATTTATTGTGTCCACCGAAAACATCCGTTGATCAAGGAAAGGGAGATGTCTGATTTTCGCGAGTTGTAGTTCCATCATTTGATGGAGAAAACAGTGGCAATGGACCTGGACGGTTGATTAGATGGAACACAAAGTCTTAGGGCAGTGAGTTAGTAACATGCCCGAGGTGGCCAGTTCGTTGGTGAAAAGTATGAAGATGATTATGCTCCTGCACTGCGTGTCAAGGGAAGTAAGTGCCTTCGCCGTTGTACAACCCGCGGGGAGCTGGCAGCGGCGAGGCCAAAGAAGAGGAAGGTCGACAGAAATCGAGTTCCCAGGAGGCTTGAGCCTTGTCACACAACACTTCTATTTCATTCTTCGCAGCTATTCGTGACGTTGACTGATCGACATTGAAGATAGACCGCACCAACCCGATTCCCGCAACGAATTACACCGTGGTCGGGGTTGAGCGCTGGTCATGCAACCAAAGGTCGGGAATCGGGACGGGGGACTAATTCCCAGTGGTCAGGGTCTTCCACGCTGAGGAGTAGGATCTGTATATCGTTGTACAGCAGCTAAGCGAGCTGGGCTCATCGCATCATTGATGCAATCGAGGCAGCCGTGGGGCCGATGGGTTCGGTTCTGAAAGCTATTCAAGAATTTGGTGTTCTAAGATGTAGGAATAATAACTTCACGTCCATGTCCACAAAAAGACCGGCAGGAAACTATATATTCAGATGAACATCTGGCGCCCGCCGCCCAGACAAGATCGGGACACATACTACAAACCATATCATATCTCCTCAGATGCGACTCATGCCCCGAAGCCGAGGCCCAGAATTATGAAGATGTCCCTTTCCACGCGCGATCGGCATCTGGCACAGCATGTCAGTAAATGGTATCTTCCTCGCAACGTCAACGGTTTTACCTGGATGAATAACCGGCTCCTGAATGTAATCCCGTGATTTCTTCTTCTCCTCATGATTGATGCTAAATTTCAAATCTCTCCGGCGAAGGAGTTCGCCCTCGAGTTGGCCATCGGCCGTGTAGCTAGCCATGAGCTCCGGCTGACCAATGGGCAGCTTGTCACCACGATCGACTTGCCACAAATGGTAAGTTTTGCCGTAGAGCTTCACCAACTGTTCCATCTCTTTGTTCTCGGTCTTTTCCCAGGAAGCATCCGGCATACGAGCCTGCGGCATAACCAACATTCCGGACTTGACTTCGTAAACGTGGCTATGCCAGAGTTTCCGCTCCTCTGGGTCCAGAGTTTCATATAAATCGGGTGCGATCATATACTCGATGCCAATAATACGCGCTCCAGGTTCTGTACTATCGTAGATTATGCATTGCCGTACATCTTTGATCCTCAGTTATATTTTTGCTAAGCAAGACACAATGGCGAGGGAATACTACCTTCGTTCAAGTGGCCACAATAATGGTTAGCTTCAACACCTCTCTTCGGATCCGACACGTACGCATGGAATGCGTTTAGATGCCCACAGAGATTCTTCACTGGTGCGAACTCCTATGTGGCAATGTTTGTTAGTACTATGTTGTGTCCATCGAGTCTGGATGAACGGAGCGTACTTGCGCGGTCGAGGCATGGCCAAGCTTAGCCATGCTAGCGGCGTCCTTCGAAGTAGATTCCATGATATTGAGAGACTAAGAATTAATGAGGCAAGCTGAGTTTGGCAAGCTGAGTTTCCCGAGGCAGCGAAGGAGGAAATATACAAGCATTTGTAACGTCGTCTTGATGTTGTCATGGAATTATAAGCCTTGCCTGCGAATGACCCTTGGTTTCAACACAGCTACGTCATTCGAGGATGGATTCGAACTTCGAAGGCAGGATTGAGCCACGGCTTGAAGGAGAGATGGCAGGGTCGACTATGGAGGACTTCGCAGGAGCCCCTACGAACTGAGCGAAATCTTAATCGAGTCAGAGTTTCCCGATCCCGAAATATCCTGTCCCAATGGTGTAAGCAAGGTCAAATGACATCTAGCGCCAGCTTGTCGTCACCCCCATCTGATAATTTGTATGAAATCATGGTAAAAGACACGGTCTATTGACAGTACAGGACAGTACAAGAGATGCGCTGTAGAGAATCATGCGACTGACGGTTGTATACTTCCTAGTAGATGAAGGCGAAAATAACTATTTCAAATTTGAAGCGCATGTTGAATCGCCGATTGTGATGGCCAGAATGACTTGCTCCCAAGGACGAATGTTGAATCGCTTAGTCCACCCCCAGACAATATCAATTCAATGTCCCATATCCCCGAAAAGGAAGAAGAAGAAGAAGAAAAATTCATGAACGGGATTGCCCGAAATCTGCATCTTTCAACATTGGACTCAGAGCCTCCAAGGCGCACCGGTCAAATCTTCGTCCAGCGGAGGAGCATAGCCGCAACAATGACGGGAAGGACGCTGACAAGTTCTCCAAGTCCGGCAAACTCGGGGGGAATCCTAGCTTTCACAAAGACGCCCGCAGCGAGAAGAACGGCAAAGAGGTTATAAACAAAGCTCCAGCCAAAGTTGAACGCGATTCTGTGCATAGATATCTGGCTGATGCGGATCATGGTGATGATTCCGCCAAGGCTGGGGCGCATGAGCACAACATCGGCAGCAGATTGTGCGACATCGGTACCACTCTCGTTGACGTGGACGCCGATCGTGGCTTGGGCGAGGGCCACGGCATCGTTGGTACCATCGCCGCAGAACACAACCACCGGTTCGTGGGAGCTTGCGGTCTTCCCTACCGCGGGCTTGGAGAGGAGATCCTGGATATAAGCCTGCTTTTCAGCGGGGGAGCACCGAGATCGAACATTTGTTTCTGGGATGCTGAGCTCCTCCGCGACGGTCTTGACAGCGCCGTGATCATCGCCGGAGAGCATGTGAACGTCGATGCCCTTTTCAATTAGTGAGGCAATGGTCGCTGCAGAATCTGGTCGGATTGAGTCTTGAAGGCCAAATATAGCCGCTAGCGAGTCGCCAATGGTGAAACAGAACGTAGTGAGACCTTGTGCTTGCATAGACTGTACTCTAGGATCACCATCGACAGCGAGCCACAGAGAATTCCCAGCCCGAAGGATAATTCCCTGCTCGGTCTTCCCCTGTACTCCTTTTCCGGGAAACGCCTGCACTTCGGATGCTGCCGCAGCTGTAACATCGTCGGACTTGAGGTGCGCCGTGAGAGCGACAGATACGAGATGCTTGATATTTGTAACTAAGCCAAGGAGGAGTGCCTTGACCTGAGCGTGATCACCCGAGAGATACTTCTCATCAGAGACAGTTAGTTTACCCTCTGTCAAAGTTCCGGTCTTGTCAAACACAACGTGAGATGTCTTGTAGGCTGCTTCGATGGCTGAAGAAGCCTTGAAGATGACACCCCGTTCGGCGGCAACTCCGCTAGCAATCACCACGACCATAGGCACCGCGAGGCCAATGGCACATGGACATGAGACGATCAGCACAGTAATGGCATATGTCAGCGCCTTGATCGTGGCTTCGTTGCCAGATAGCCGCTGCACCTTGACACCAACAACTACCCAGATGGCCATGGTAATCGCGGCCAGGCAGACAACGACGGGAACGAAGTAAGCGGCCACTTTATCTGCGATGTCTTGGATCTTTGGTTTCGAGAGTTTTGCGTCATCTACCATCGAAGCGATCGTACTAATGGTGTTGTCGCCAGGTAGTCTAGTCAGTCGAACCTCGAGCGTCCCAAAGCCATTGACAGAACCCGCGATGAGTGGCGACTTTGCCTGTTTCAAAACGGGTTTTGATTCACCGGTAATCATCGACTCATCAACCTCGGAGATGCCAAAGAGAACGGTGCCATCAGTTGGGACTCTGCTATCGGGCGCAACTCTAAAGACATCTCCGTACTGAAGGAGTCTCGCGTCGATCTCCCTATCACCCTGCTCTGTCACTAGCACGGCGCTAGACACCTGAAGAGACCGGATGGAGATGGATTCCACCGCCTTTTGACGACCCAGTGCGCCCAGATACCGACCGACCATGATCAGGGTAACGAGTAAAGTGCTGGTTTCGAAGAACTGGCCAGTGGGTAAGGGATGATCTGCAATCATGTAACCGAAGGACACGACAGAAAAGATGTAGGCGGCGCTCGTGCTCAAGACGATGAGCAGATCCATCTCGATGACACGTGAGAAGATCAGACTCTTCAAAGCTTTGGGATAGAACGGACCAGCGATGGCAAGCTGAACGATGGTGGCTAGGGCGAGCGAGGTTGAGCTGTATACAATTTCATTCTCAGGTAACGGGGCCCATGCCAAGACCAAGACAGGAACCGTAAGAACAGCCGACAGAATTGTCATGTATGCCAAGTGGCGCACATGTTTTCCACCAACTTCAAGAGTGGGTTCACCCCGGGGCTCAGCGAGTCTGACGGGTCCATCGGGCCAGCCACGCTGTGCAAGATCCCGCGCCCCAATCTCCTTTGCGTCGAAACAAACGTTGACGGTCTTTTTATCAACCGCCGTCATATCAATCACGCCATTCGGCCAAGGCTGGTTGATAAACGCAGCTGCCTTGCTGTTTTCGGGGGCCACAATATCGATGGTCGCACCTTGGTTCGTGACTCTCTGGCATTTAAACTCGGTGGTACGCTCAAGATGCTTTATGACTTCATCTGCGACCGTGGTGCCCCCAAGGTCAAATTCGGCCCGGGCAAGAACCAAACTCGTCTTCAAATTCTTGACGTCGGGGAGAGAAGCAAGAGTTCGAATGAGCTTTGTCTCGCATCCGGTGCATGTCATACCAGAGATGCTCAGAATAACATGCTCCTTGAGGTCCCCCGAGGCGCCCTTCTCGGGATCTGTAGACAACTGGGCGATTCTAGTCCCACTCTTCCACGCCCGTAGCTGTGCCGGCGGCGATTCTTCACAGCAAGAAGCAGCACAGGAGTCCGCGATGCTAGGGGCTTTCTCTAGCTTTGATCGAGGCGCTGCGCAACACGCCCTAACACATTGACTGCTAGAGTCTGACTTGCTTGGCCCTCGCAAACTGCTCTTCGAGTTACGCTTCCTCTCCGTAGAAGAACGTGGCTCCCTGGGAGCGCAGCACGACTCGAGTCCGAGGGCTAACAACGCACGGCAGATACAGCCCAGAGCCTCCAGCTGATCCGCATAGGTCGAACGTGTCTTTCGGGAATGGTCGGTGCATGGCTTTCCTGTTGCGCCTCCATCGCAAGAGTTGCCCGACAGCAAACCAGAATCTAAAAAGCGATTGTCAACATGAACTACTAGAAAGTGACATTCCAGTATAACTCACCACAGACAGAGCCCTGGCTCTGGCACTCTCGCAGAGCTAGTCGGTCGAGACAAGAGGTGTCACAGCAGGGAGAAGCCTTTCCCTTGCAACAGCTGGGCACGGCGGCTAAACTAGCGACGCCCTTTCTCCCGGGCGGCGCGCAGCACCCCTTCTTTCCTGGAGAGCTGGTCGGCGAAGACTCGCAGCAATCATCGCGGGGGACGGCACTCGGTGGCGGGCGACCAGATGCAGCAACCGAGTAGGTCTCCTTTGCGCCACAGCATACATTCTGGCATCCGGAGACGATTGGTGTCACAGGGAGCTCACAGCACTCGCCCTTGCTTCCAGGCTCATTGTTAATATTGGAAGCATCTTCAGACCGGCAGCAGCTGTTTCCAGTAATTTCGTCGCTCCCGAAGCAGTCATTCTTCTTCGCATCCTGGATCCCGCAGCAGTCGTCCTGGATAGCATTCTCGCCCTCGCAGTAAACGCTTTGGGTCGAAGCTTTGCTGTCACAGCACTCATTCTCCCTCACGTCCTTCGTCTGGCAACAACTGTCGCCCTTGCTAGCATCCTCGTTGGCATCTGTAACGTGGCAGCTGTCGACGTGAAACAGATTTTCGGGATTCTGCTCCACATTGACAGCAGCAGGACTAGGTGGGGTCCCGCAGCACCCAGAACTGCAGGCCATGAAGAAGACAGCAGAACGATTCCGACACTTCCACGGACACCAGAGATCTTGGAACAGAATTTCAGGGTTTTGAATAATCCCCCTCAATTGAATTGATCACGCACAGATGTTGCACTTCCAGTTTTCACCAATGGCGTGCTTTCCGGAACCGGGACCAACCAGAGGTATTCGTCCCGGCAAATGAGCGGCTAATTATGCAAAGGAACAATCTTTGCATCCAAGGTCGGCTTCATCCATCACAATCTTGACCGAGTTCTTATCAATGATCGTGAGATGAGCCTGCCTCGCCATGCCAAAGCGGGGAACCGGACCTGTTCGGAGCGTCCTCGGCGGCACACACATGATTGATGTTACTAATCGATTCATCGATTGGCTCTCCGCACTTGGCGTCAAGTGTTCAGAGCGGGAGGGGGGACCCGGGAAACATTATAAATGTCAGATGCAGCGAGAGGGAGAGGATAGGTAGCGAGTCTCGGTAGTCTCACTCTCATCAAGAAAGATCCTCCTGTAGAGGGCCGACTAAACTTCTTTGAAAGCGAGCTTCAACCCCCATGTTCCGTCAAATCCATCATCATGTCCACAATCCAGGTCGCAGAAATTGAGCTCACGGAGCTACCGGACCCTATCTACGATGGAGGATCTATTTCAATTGTGTACCCCCCACCATCTCAAGCAGCGGTCCAGATAGAATCCACTGTCGGGCGGACCCTAGCTCCCCCGCGTGAGTTTGGTCTTGCCCCGTTCCACGGAGTAAGCCGAACGAAGAGGGTTATCGTGATTGGCCTCGTCATGTGTGTCAACTTTATTCAAGTCTGTTTTGTCTCTCCTTCCGCTAGCTAGTCCAATAGCCCTCATAAAACTCGGTCAATTAACCACTGACTTGGGGATAGTTTATTTCCAACTTCACGACAGTAGCTGGAGGCTTCGATTTCAGTGAAAAGCTTGGCAGAGAGGCCGGGCCTGGCCAAGCCAATTGGCTGGCTGCAGCATATTCGTACGTGACACGTCCCGGTAATAATGAGGAAATGTGGGATATGCGCCATCTATATTACCTAGCTAACATCAATGATTGCCTACTCACTGCAGCTTGACGCAGGGCGCGTTTGTCTTGATCAGTGGAAGGTTCGGCACCATCTATGGTCATCAAACGACCCTCCTTCTTGGAGGCGCCGTCTTCACCCTCTTTTCTCTAGTAAATGCCTTTTGCAATAATTACATGGCATTCGTTGCCGCCCGAGCCTTGACAGGTGTAGGTGGTGGAATATTGATGCCAAACGCCGTCGCCATCATCACCGTCATGATTCCTCCGGGCCACTGGAGAAACATTGCCATGGGTTGTTTCGGAGCATCGGCCCCAATTGGCGGCTTCTTTGGCGCCCTCTTAACGGGTATCTTCCTTGAAAGAACGCATTGGAGGTGGCTTTTCATTTTCCTGTGAGTGTCCGATACTTAATATCAAGCCAACACCTTTTCCTTCCTTACTCAATTTGAAATTGACATTCCCCTTCCCCCTCCTTCAGCGCCGCATCTCAAGCAGTTACCTTAGCCGGCATTTATTTTTCCATGCCCAACGACGAGCCTCTAGATAAGGGTGGAAAGATCGACTACATGGGCGCGATTCTCGGCCTGGGTAGTCTAATTCTGTTCAGCTTTGCGTGGAAGTAAGTAAGCTATCAATGAGACATCCGCACCCCCACGAGACCGTCGCCTGACAAAACAAAGCCAAGCACCTTCGTCGGGCTGGAAGGGCCCCGCTGAAATCATTTGTCTCATCGTTTCCATTCTCCTTTTCGGTTTGTTCCTCATCTGGGAGGGCAAGTTCGCCAAGGAGCCCGTAATGCCTCTCTTCATCTTCAAAACGCCCAGCTTTTCGGCTCTTGTTCTTGTGGTTACGCTGAGTTACATGTCCTTCGCCATTTCACAATGGTACACCATCACCTGGCTACAGACGCAACGGAACTGGTCGGTGCTCGAAACCGCAGTTGGATACACCCCATTCTTGGTCGTCGGTCCCCTTTCCGTCTTTCTCGCAGCCTGGCTCCTTCCACGACTGGCTGCTCAATGGATCATGGCAATGGGTATCGGCGTTCTCGTCATCGCCAACATACTCGTCGCTACGATGCCCGTGCATCAGACTTACTGGGCGCAAGCATTCCCGGCCATAGTACTGTCTTGTCTCAGTCCTGATTTTGTCTACGTTGCTGCTCAGCTCATTGTCAGTAACAGCGTTGGTCGGAAGTATCAAGGCGTTGCGGGAAGCCTCATTGGGACTCTCAATCTGTATGGAAACAGTCTCGGAATAGGCGTTTCGGGGACCATCGATGGCCAAATCGCCCGGAACACGCAGGATCAGATTCGCGGCTTCCGAGCAGCCCTCTATTTTGGATTCGCTGTTGCCATTGTTGCCATTACCCTCGACGTTCTCTTTGTGAGGGTACCCAAGGATAACCGTGAAGGATGGGACTCGAGCGAAGAAGATAGTCTTATCATTGGGACTAGCCGTAGTATCGACCCGGCTATTTCCTCGACCCATAGGCGATAGACAAGAGAGCCGATTTCTTGATGCTGATTTGACATTAGGCGGTCTTGGAAGGGTTAGGTGCACGCTGTGTGTTGGCGAGATAATCACTTTTATACAAATGCAAGGGCGGAAGGAAATCGAGGGGAAAAAAGAAAAAAAAAAAAAAAAAAAAAAAAAAAAAAAAAAAAAAAAAGAAGATGTCGGCACCGGAGACATCTAAAGGCGGAAGATTAGTAGTACCATATCAGTTAAGAGCGTGGCTAGCTTAGACACAAAAAGCAGCAATATCATTGCTGCCTCCCGACTCACTCAAGAGACAAAAACCACACTTCGAATTTTATGGCTTTCTCCAAGAGGGATTGGCAACATGACTCAGTACTTCGAACATTCCGGGAAAGGGGATACTACCCCTGCCTCGTTAATTAGTAATGTTCTAGATCCATCCAAGGGCCAGGCCCTACAGGGCGCGGGCTTCACCGGCTAGGTTACTCTCAAGGGGCATACTTCCCGATCATTATTGCCGTCTTCTAGGTCTTAGGTCTGAGTCTAGTAAGATGCAGTTCTCCCGTGCCTCCTCACATCCTAGTAGGTAGGTTTCAATGATCGCCGGCCTCACGCGTTCAACTATCGAGTCGGGTTTCAACACGCAAGCAGTGATTTCTGACCGACTCTACCCCCTCATCATCAGCATTCTCATCTAGGCAGTTACAGGAAAGTGTCAAGCAAACAAATTCTCTAGGAACGTCCGGTCCTAGCCTACAAATCCTGTCTAGTATCCAGGTCACTTTTCAAGGTCACACTATCCTTCCGCCGAAACTTGATGACCGCAGGCAATGCCCGAGATGATCTATCACATCGCAAGATTGTGGACGAAGATGGCAGGGATTGCTTTCAGACGCCTAACCAATCATAGAATGTCCTTTGGTGATGTCGATCAAAACAAAGGTGAGTTCAACAAACGTTCTCGTGGAATATTATCCGACGATTGACATTAGAAAACTGCCAAGTCATTCCCCAGTATTAATAATTAAGTGGGCCTGCCCCTTTTCTGTAAATGCAGGGCCTATGCTTTACGTGTGAGCCCCAAATGCAATGGGAACAGCGTACACTAGTACAAAGAGGCCTGGGCTGGCTGGGGTGTTGGGTAACGCGGTTGTGGCGGAGAGTTCGGAATCGTCGGATCGGCGGATGACTCGCCATCGACACTCTTACGAAGCAGTGGCTGGATGGCTTGATTCGCATACCAATACGATTTTTACGACTGAACAACCGGCATACCTGACGTAAATGATGGGACCCTGATAGCTTCCAAATCTTCGCGGAGGTCGCAACGGTATAGGGCTGATGCCAAGACGGAGACTATGCGTGCAGCGTCACCGACAACCCAGCTTAGCCAAGCCACAAGGTCATGGTGTACATGCATACGTGATGCCCATCTAACTTCTCAGAAGAATTCAATCAATCGAATGTCTACTGAGACGCCACGCACCAGGCACCCGCTCAGATTGCGAGGTGGGATTGACCTCTGGTTTTCCTAGGGGGTGATCGTCTTCGTAAATCGTCTTCGTAGACCAGGACTGCAAGCTCAGCTATATATCTCAGAGGCTTCCCCTCGCTCACCCATCCGGTCTAGTGATTCTGTCGACCAAGCCGCCCTGTCTCAACCTATTATCCCTTTCAAGTGCTCGAGGCTCTTGCGTCTTGTGTGTTTAGTCATTTTCCTTTCATCAAAGAATCAGAATGAAGCTCATTACATCGGTCGCGGCCGTTGGCGCCCAGCTCCTCTTGGGCTTATGTGTGGAATCTGTAGATGCTGCGAAACCATTCCACTGTCCTCCTCTCGGCCAGACACTCTCGGCTCCCAGAAACCCTAGCTCACATCGTGTTGTGTCTGAAGCTGTTCAAAAAGTCACCGAGCTGTTCCGTGGATATGTCTCAGGATACAATAACAGCGCCGCCTCACTCACCATCAAGTCTCTCCACGAAGATGCACCTCTTCTCGACATCCACCATAACCCAGAAACCAGAGATCAAAAAAGCACGACCAATGTCACATCCAAGACAGTATATAGGGTCGGAAGCGTGTCGAAACTGTTCGCGCCGCTCGCCATCCTGCGCGAGGCTAGCGTTGACATCAACGACCCGGTTACAAAGTACCTCCCGGAACTAAGGAATCTTCAAGACCAACAAGAAGAAGTTAACGAGCTCACAACTATCTCCTGGGATGATGTCACTCTTTTGAGTCTTGCCAACCATATGGGTGGTTTCGCTTATGAGAGTAAGTAATGGTAGTATGCGCATGCGCACTCAAAACACAAGACTAGGGACTGACTGAGGAGCAGTGGCCCAAGACATTGCAAACTTTGGTGTCGAAGAAGCAGCTCTCGGACTGCCTGTGTTAGACAAGGACTCTATTCCGGGTTGCTCTGGTTTTGGAGGCAGCACTCCCTGCACGAAGGAGGGTGAGTTGGCCCCGTGTGTAACAACACCCATCAGCGATGAGTCCTAATAATAGGAATAGACTTTCTGGCCAAGTACGGCAAGCATAGACCAGCTTGGGCCCCTTTCACCACACCCATGTACTCGAACGCCGGCTTTCCCATCCTCAGCTTTGTTGTGGAGCAGGTGACAAATACGACCTTCACTTCCCACATCCAGAACACCATCCTCGATCCACTCGGCATGGGCGGCACGTCTCCCGGAAAGAAACCCGAGGACGACAGTGTGGGCTTCATCCCGGCCGAAGATCCTTGGTGGTCGTTTGATCTCGGTGTCTACAACCCGCAAGTCACCAACCTCTTCTCCAATAAAACTAGGGAAAGCAAGCTCTAACACGATGACAGTGCTGGTGGCTTTTACTCCAATACTGAAGACCTGATCAAGTTTGGCGAGGCTATCCTCAACCATGAACTTCTCAGCGGCGTTGAGACCCGAAAGTGGATGAAACCAACCGAGCACACCTCTTCTCTCGGAATGTCCGTCGGCGCTCCCTGGGAGATTGTGCGTATCAAGAACTTGACTTCGGACGGTCGCGTCATTGATCTATACACAAAGTCTGGCGATGTCGGCCCTTACCATTCCATCTTTGCTCTCATCCCTGACTATGACATTGTCCTCACCTTTCTCACTGGGGGCCCGGAGGCGAGCGTCGACGGCGTCTTTTTAGGAACTGCGAAGCTTATGGAGGCACTCATTCCAGCCCTTGATCAAGCCGCGAAGGCTGAAGCAGGAGAGAAGTTCGTTGGCCAATACGCTGATGAGGAGACCAACTCTACCATCACTCTCTCCGTCGACGATGGCCCTGGTCTTGCCGTCTCCAACTGGGTTTCTCGCGGTGTCAACGTTGTCGAAAATTACGGCAAATACCTCGGTGGCGGTGAAGCCGTGGAGATCGATGCTCCCCTCAGCATCCGCTTGTACACTTCCGGTCTCTCGGTCGACAAACAGTCGGGCTGGCGAGCCGTCTTCTACATCGGAAATGCCGAGGATTTTGCTGCTGTCGACGCGAGCATTCCGTTCATCCCACAGACCAGTTGCCAGACTTGGTTCATGTTTGAGCGGGTTAGCTACGGCTTTAATTCGATTGACGATTTTGTCGTAGCTCTTGGTGACGATGGTACTGCTGAGAAGGTTACTTCTAGATTCTTCCGGACTTCTATGGCTTTGGTATCTAGGGATTCTCAGGAGAACACTGCAAACTGAGAAGTGTGGAAGGGCTTAAAGAGTTAAAGTATAATTCCAATGGTGGTAGTTAATACTCCCTGCCACTACACTTTACAAAAGACTAGATAATAACGTTTTAGAATATCAATCGATGATTCAAGAAACCTATAAATCCGTAATATTGACTCTACTAGTTAATGATAGATATGCCCATGAGCACTTTTGTTCGAGTCAGGGGCTCGGCCAGGCTTCTTCGATCCTCGACCACATCGAAAAAAGAGTGTATGAAGAATTTTTTTTCTCAACTTTCAAAATCCCCATTGACTACACCAATGTTTCATCAGATCCGGGGTGACTGGCCCCATGTTCCTCATCGTCTCGCTGCATCTCGTCGTCCTTGACGTATCCATGTCTACATGGCGCTGTGTGGCAGTGCCTTCTCCACACATTCTCCGATACGAATCAAGGAGCTTGACAGCAGGATTCTTGGTGACATCTTCCGATTTCTCCTGACTCTTCTCCAGTGCATCGATCCATTCCGAGAAAGGCACGAGTTTCTTGATTCGATCGCCATAAAACTCTTTGACGGCGGGCGCCAGGGATCCCCATTTCGTGACGGCAGGGTTGACGCCGTGGAAGTAGCCGTTTGCTTCCTTGAGAGGGACCGGCTTATTAATTCCCGACAGTTCAAGAACCATATTTGCAATGCCTTCAATCGGTGTCCAGTCGACGGTATCCATGGTGCCTAAATCCTTGGGCAGCATCCCCAGGTAAGCCGAGCTGGCAATGATGGAAGGAAGCCACTCGTGTTTATTCCACATGCCCTGATTAGACTCCGGACCGCCAATCTGGCCGACGCGAATTACCTCCGTGGGAATTCCGGATTTCTCGGTCGCCTTCTCCAGCAGAAGACTGCTAACGTGCTTTGACATTCCATATCCGGTTGAGCTGATGGAGAAGTCCTTGATGGACTTCTCAGGCACCGGGTAGGACTCTTTCCAGCCA
Source organism: Scedosporium aurantiacum (assembly GCA_000812075.1). Classification (NCBI taxonomy): domain Eukaryota; kingdom Fungi; phylum Ascomycota; class Sordariomycetes; order Microascales; family Microascaceae; genus Scedosporium; species Scedosporium aurantiacum. The sequence goes on from JUDQ01000155.1 coordinate 59,772, forward strand.
TCTACCGAGCCGATGGAAGAGATGAACGTAATCAAGACCTGCTTTCGCGCCTTGGCGCTCAAGTCAACGAGGTGACGCACTCCTCGGATGTGGGGCTCGAAGGATTCCACAGGCATGTTGAAGTTGACGGGCCATTGGTTGTGGATGATCCGGTCAACCGAATCCCGGATCCGATCATAATCCTTGGAGTTCAACCCAAGATCGGACCGGCCCATGTCTGCGCGTAGGAACTCGACCTTGTCAAACTTGGTCGATAATCCACGGGCCGAACTCACTTCCGTCTGTCGCTCACGCCCGTTTTCTGCACGGTTGAGGCATATGACACGTTTCACGTTAGGGCAGCGACACATGTAGTCCAGCAAGTAGGACCCCAGGGCGCCTGTGGAGCCGGTGAGCAAGATTGTCTGGTGGTTGTTTTCTGGCGCAGGCTTCCCTGTAGTCATCGGAGGCAGGTCTCTAGTGTACTTGTCGAGTAGCGCCTGCATGGCACTGACTTCGTGCTCTAGCTGTCGCTCCTCGTTTTGACCACTACTAACTAAGGAGTAAAGGTAGTGGGCAAGTTTTCGGGGTGTCGGGTTCCCGTAAATGACCCGGGTTGCAACCGCCGCGGCTGCAACATTGACGCCAGCGGCCTTGAACGCGGATCGAAGCAATCGGGAGGCATAGATGACCTGCATCGAGTCAACGCCAGCCTGGAAAAAGTCGGCATCAGGCTTGAGTAACACTGGTCTCGAGCCTGTATTGAATAGGTCGATTAAGGAGCGTGTCAAGGCATCTTCGGAGCTGAGATCAAGCTTAACACCTTCGACAGGAACATTCTGGCCGGCCTTGTCGTAAATCACATCAATTTCATCTTTGTACAACTTCAGGGTGTCAGGTCTTCGGATGCTGCCCTTTTCCGTTCTCATGAAGGGCTTATTCGGATTAGATAAGGTGATGAACTGTCGGCCGATTTGGCCATGGGCAACAGTCTCGAGGTTAGCCGTCACGACCGTCGGCCAGACAGACTCGATCAACTTCTCAGCTTCTGCGTCCGTCCGCGGAAATTTTCGGGGCTCGATGATGAGGGCTGGTTGAAACTTGTTCGTTCCAACGACGATGGCTCCTTTGACATCCGGGTGGCCCATCACAATGCCTTCGATAGTGACGGGGTTGAGCTTCTCGCCGTTGGAAAAGACAATAATGTCATCGGCACGGCCCTGGTACAGCCAGGTGTCCGGAAGAGTAGGATGTTTCTTGTACAAGTCCTTGGTGCTGTATTCCTGCAACTCGGGGAATGTGTAGAAGAACCCTTGAAAACCTGGGTCCTTGCTCTTACGCACAATGACCTGTTCGAAAATATTTGGATCCGAGGAAGTCGGCCGCCATTCGCAGCCGAATATCTCCGAGTTGATGATGAACCAATGCCACATCTTCGGATCCGGCTGTTTATAGAGCGGGAACGGCGTGAACCTATTATTATTATTCGAGTTGTCAACATCCGAGTACCAGTGGGCTCTGTGGAGAGGTAAAACACTAACTCTGTGGCGGATATCAAGTTCTCTAGTCTGACGCCGTTCTGGACGAGCTTATCGCCAGGCTCTTGGGCAAGGTTTCCTAACCTTTGATTAGCGCTGCTGGGAACGGAATCTGGGATGTGTCGTTCGTCATCATAAGTTACAACTCACCACCAACAAGAGCCACCATCTTGGCCTTGGCAAGGGCCTTGGTGTGCTCTGTCGATTGACTAATCTCCTCGAGAATGATAGGCGGGAGCAGAACAGAGTCGGCCTTGCAAGCCGCAAGACATTCGATAACAGTATCCGGCGTGAGAGGCTTTGTGGATACCGGGAACGCAACCAACTTATCCCAATACAATGTAGAGATCAAGGTGACGTATAACCCAGCTGCGTGGAACAAAGGCACTGATTCCCTCTCATGTTAGTGGACATTCATAAGAACATTTAGGATTTGCCATGCACTTACTCGGAACATAGAACAGATTGCAAACATCCGACCAAGCCTGCAACCACATCTTCGTTCCTCTCCACTCTGGCAGCTCATGGTACGCATCGCTAATCGCAAGCATCCCCTGACGACAAATGATGGGCTTGGGGAGCCCCGTACTTCCGCTCGTGTGAAGGATGACAAAGGGATCCCACTTGCCCTTATCAAAAGCCCTATGATACGGGAAATCAGGGATGTCCTCGCTGGGGAACCACTGCTCTACCGAGCTAGCCATGATGGCTTTCATGTCTCGTTCCTGTAACCACGGCTGGACCGTGGCTTTGAAGCTTGCGTCGAAGAAGATAATGTTGCAGTTTGTCTTTTCGAACAAATTCATCTGTCCCTCGTGAGAATTTCGAGGCGAGATGAACAATGCCTACGATCCCAGTGTTAGCCCCATCGGTCAGAGAAGGACTTGAGGAGGTAGACAAACTTGACATCCAGCCTTGATAGCTCCAAACATGAATATGATGTATCGTATATCGTTGGGGCCAATATACGCGATGGTAGGGAACTCGCCGGGCGGCGGCCGACCAGCCATTTCCAAAACCCTGTGAGCGACGCGATTAATGGCCTTGGCGCCCTCTCCATAGGTTATATTCTTCCATCCATCCTTGGGATTGGACGACCGAGGGACCAGAATCCACGGTCGGTTCGGCTCCTTGGAGGCACGCTCCTCGACGATGTTCATCATGAGCCTACGCCCATAGGCGGGCTTGTGTGCTCGGGTTGTAGGCATTCTAACGAAGTCAAGTCCTTTGAATAGTATCTGTCACTTCGATGCTTCTGTGCTACTGTGAGAAGTAGTTAAGATGGCTGGTCGATGGCAGGATTGCTGGAACCTGCGCATGGCAAGACCGCCGGGTTTTCTACTCGGCCCCCAAGGCGCATTGAGCGACCCTTCTTCCATCACGTCAGGTTACATGAAATGTATAACACGATTGACTTCATCTCTCGCTTGAAGCCAATGCCGCGTAGGTTTGAAGATAATGCTTGATGACGTTGCAAGTTGGGGCTCTATCGAACTCAAAGCTGGGGTTGAGGCCGAGCTCGAAGGCCGAGGAGGTCGATCGAGATACCAAGGCCCTCCGTTGTAGTAGTAGCTCCGATTGCCGTATCATCTACACTGAGGACATTCGAATACTAAACTTCGGACAAGGGCATGGTCGGCGCCACTGATGACGAGCAGCGATTAATTATAAGTATTATTCTTCCGGTAGTTCGCGGCCGGGAAGTGGCTATTCCCCGACTTCCAAAGGAAAAAAAAGAAATACAAACCTGCCAGTAAAGCCTATTTCCGATACATGAAAACGTTAAAAGATGCCGATCAATGTAAACAAATGTAAAACAACCTGACGTTATTCAAACAGGATGCGCTCTCCTCGACCAAGTTGCATCAAAGGTCGTGGTAGGTACCGTCCCTCATTGCCCCCATATTCCATAGCCCATCGCATATCCAAATGTTCTCATTATCCTGCTTCTTAAATAAGGACTCTGGGACGGTCCGGAAACGAGTGTCGGGCCAAAACCTGTGCCAGAGGTCTCTGAATCGCATGAAGAGGGACGGTGACTTCTCGGCCACCGTCATCTCAGGCCTACCCTTGATACCCTTCTCGTCGAAGCAGGCGGCGACTCTCTGCCAGCTATCGCTGTCCTTAATGTTCTGTATAACTATGGCGTCGTCGGTGACGGCGTGCTTTATCGCGTCCGGGCGGGTGTTTTCCCTGGCCCACGCGGTGCCATCGCCCCTGACATCGTCTTCGTCGAAATCGAACTTTTCCCTCCCTCTGAAGTTGACAAAGGTAGGCTTCTGCTTGTCCCTCAACAGCAGAAGGGCAATGGCCATGTCTTCGCCGGTGACAAGATGGAACTTGTCCTGTAACCTGGCGAGGAGTTCGACCATGTCCCAGGTCAAGGTGTACATGGAATGATGTGGGAACACGAGGTCGGATTTTTTATCATAGTATAGCTCTCCAATAACGGTCTGCTTGACCGTAGATTTCGCGGGGCCATCCCATCTAGATATCCTAGGGGCCAAAAACTTGTCGTAAAACCCGCGGGCATTGAGCCATATATCAGCGTCGAGCCTCGTGACAAACTCGTATTTTCGGCCGCTTCCAAGAAGCCATTTGTAGAATTCGAAGGTCTTGGTAGTATGCGCGGTGACGTCGTCGTCGGGTATCTTGTCGAGGATGATAATATCGCCAAAGGTTCGATTCTCGTAGATGATGCTCTCTTTCCATTTCGGCTCGGGATTGGCGACGACGAACATGGTATCGTAAGGGACGTTACGGTACAGGCGCATCCAGCTGGAGCGGATTAGCATGCGGCGGTCGACCTCTGCGGCGGTGCTCAGGATGGCAGCGAGCCATGGTCGATCGATGTCGGTTTGATTTTCGGGCGGTTGCAGCGGCGAGTCGGGGAAGGGTTCGAGGGGATATTCGGGTTTCGGGGCCTCGTGGATCTTTTTACCGTGGACAACGATGGGCGGCGTGGCTAGGAGCTGTTGGGGGTTGTGGCGGACATAGGTACTTTGAATGAGGAGGTGGACGGACAGAGCGAAGACGAGGAGGGCAGCTACAATGAGCAGGCGAGTAAATATCCTCGGTAGAGGCCATTTGAATGCTACCATCATCGCCCGAAGTCGAGGAGCATCGTAGAGAGGGGAAGAGGTGGGATGGAAGGGCCAAAAAGAGAAATACGAAGTAAAAAGGAGGGGAAAGAAAAAAAAAAAAAAAAAGAGGTCAAAAAAGAAAACCAAAAAGAACGAATGAATCAACGAGCGAAAGAATTTGAGGATCGGAGGATCGAAGAAAACTGGCCACGAAAATTCAGTAGGAGGGGATCAGATCGCGAATGTGACAACCCATGCTCCTTGGCCCAGCATAAGTCGCGCCTGGTCGACTAAATACGAAGTAAAGGATCAATTCAAGTCGCATTGTCTGTCCCTCTCCTCCTTCTTCCGTGTCCAAATTGAGGATGGACCATCTAACATGTGGGCTCCATTTACCTCTATTTACCCGCTTCGTGTTCCTGGGATCTAGCCTCTTCGTACGAAGTAGTTGTTCCCACGTACGAAGTACTTCGTCGATTAAATCTTGCACAATTACTTCGTATTTCGTCTTCAATCTCAGGGAAAAGAAAAAAAAATTATAGAAAGAAGAAAAAAAAGGGGGGGAGAGCTCAAGTCACGTGGTCCGAGGATGGGAGCTTGAAGCTCCTCCAAGTCGGCATCGGCAAGTTGGCCAAGAGCCACAAGCAAAATGCAAAGTTCCAAGCCAGCTAACAACACTGCCACGGAGGATGGGAGTATCCACCTGAATCCTTCGCAGGCCCCTCGCTTGGCTGCAGGGAGGAGTTGTCTGGGCAAGGTCGTACAGCCACCAGCGGATGGCGTGGTGGGAGGAAAGGGGTAATGAAAATTTGCTCTTCGAGCCAACCAGCTTCCGCCAAGAAACCCCTTGATTGAGGCACGGTACGTATCTGTGGGATGGATGAACATCTTAATATGACAGGTCCAATGAGCGTCGATACTGTAGTAACCGAAAGAGGAGGAGCCCCACCAGCAAGGCACAAAAGTTGTCTACAACAAGTAGTTTCAGTACCTCAGTCCCACAGTCATGTCCTTCGTAGCAGAATCCTCTTCAAAAAGATCGATTACAACTTGTGGTAGACTATTTCCAGCTCTCGCGTGGTACAGACTAACCCCAAGGCAGCCAGGGCTTGGGTTATTAGATTGCTCTTCATGGCGTGTCGAAAATTATCCGAGACAAGAAAAGAGACAGAAAAGGAAAAAGAAAAAAGAAAGAGCCAATCATGACTGGGTAGAATCTGCTCGTCATGAGCTTGCCGGCTGTGGCTTGAGAAGTTGAGACACGCAAGCTTCTGTTTGATGTCATGCCTCCAAGAAGTTCCACTAGCCTCGATGTACTGTACCAGGATGACATCAATGGCAGCACGGTAACATGGAACCTTCCCAAGTCCCATCCCATTATCATCAGCAATGTGCTAAAGGACCATGCCGAGTTAAAAACGTGGCGCCAAGCACAAGCAACGATCGGATGGCAATGGAGGAGATGACGCAACTGACAGCTGGGGCCGCTAACCTCTTCAAGTCCGCACCTCATCCAAGATAGCCGGAACAATAATCGCGATTGCGTGGAACAAAACGCACAGCGATTGGCAAACAGCAAACGGGAGGTCTAGAATCTGTGCGCTCCTTAGATGTGTCGATATGCTAAAGATGGCGATCCGGAAGAAGTAGTAAAAGAGAGCAGAAGGATCCTCTACGAGGCCCCCCATTAGAGCCACGGGTTGTGCAAAGTTCTTTGGCCCGCCCTGGATAAACTGGATGAACCCTCGTTGCATGATCTCGAGGTTCTTGACTAGAACTCGAGCCGTAAGCCTGTGCGTCGCACATTTGTTCGTTTTGGGACTGGAAATGGTGGGTGTGAAACTTGATACCTTCTGAGGCAAAAAGGTGGTAGAGGCAATGGGCAAGGATGTTGAGAGTCGCGCTGTGCCTTTTTCGTTTCCAGTGAAAGGTTTTTAACTGCCTAAGTACAAGTGCACTATCGCCAAGATCGGGAACATCATCCACCTGAAGAAGGTCGGCTAAAAGAATGGCATCCTTGATCGCAACTGTCATCCCAGACCCCGTCATCGGATGGCGCATGTTTGCACAGTCGCCGAGCATAATAAGTCCCGGGACGCGAGCCCTCCTAGCTGGCATCCAGGCATTGGCCATGCTGCGAAGACGACCATTATTGACGGCATCTCGAAGATTGCATTGAATCTCGGATGGAAGAGTGGGTAGGACTCGTTCTAGGATGTATGTCTTGACCGCCGACTGGTCTCTCAAGTCGGCAAAGTCTCTGTGAAAGATATCAATCAAGATGCGTATCTCCCTGCTCCCAATCTGGTAGAGTAATAGCGGAGGGCCCGAACCTAAGACGCTATGGGCGTAGTCTTGAAGAGGAAGCTGGGCATCTACAAGTTCAAGGCCCCAAAATCTAGAGTTCGCCTTTGGTCTGTAAGGCGAGAATTGAGAACGAAAGTTGGAATATCGGCCATCCGCAAGGACGACCAGGTCTCCAAAATACTATTCCTTGGGGAGGAAATCGAGATTAGCATCCTCTGTTCTGATGCAGAAGCAAATCATCGCCGGCACCGGGGGAATGAGTCCACGTATCAAACCTTTGAAATCGAGTCACCGTTACCCTTTGAACACTCAACACCGATCACGCGTCCCGTTGGACCATCGCGTAGTATTTCCCGTGCCGTAGCCTCTATCAAGGTAACAGTCGAGTCTTCGCGAATGGCACTTCGGAGGTTCGCGACGAATCGACCATGTCGGAAGCTCCTCCCGTTCTCTACTTCCGAACCATTTGAGGCAGAGGGCGGGTAGAACCAAAACGTCGCTTGTTCATATTTCCAGTACAGGTGAAAGCCTTTGACAGGTGTGGCTTCAATTCCCTCCAAGCAGTCTCCCAGGCCAAGATGCTTCACGCCGCTCACGCCACCAGGTTGGAGAAGCTCGCCAGAAATTGGGTCCGGTTGCGCGAGGCTGCGTTCTAAAATAAGAATGCGGCGACCCTGTCGGCCAAGAGCTCGCGCTAGAACACAGCCTGCAATACCCGCACCCACAATAACAACGTCGAAATTCGCGTCGGCCATCGCAGAAGCGTGTTCGCGAAGAGCTTGATGGAAATGCGGTCGAACCAGTAACGTTCAGAAAAATAGGTCCAGAGGTGCTGGTAAATGCCCGGATAAACAGCACCATACCGCCAGCACTAGAACCCTTGTCAAGGCAAAAATAGCAACTTTGAAAGCTAAAGTTAGCACTGCAGCCGCTGAAACAGCCAAGCGCCAACAGCACCAATCATTTGGGGCTTCTGCTTTCCCATTCTGCAACCACAACCAATCTCGTCATTTGACGTTCGCGGGTGCTGGATCCTCAAAATCATGGAAGGAGAAAATTCTATTGAACTCGAGTCTCGATGCCTTTGTCTCCCTGGCTCTTAAGCTAAGTATTTCCGGCCTCTCTTGATACCTGATATCCAGTTTTCCCCGAGGATACTTCAATGGAGCTTCTGTGCTAACATCAACACCCTTAACGCGATGTCATCAGCCAAAATCGGATGGGCACCGTCCCCCGACGGTAGAGGAACTATCGATATTCTGTGGACAAATATCCTCGCCCTCTTCGTCTGTGTTTGGACCGTCCTACATCACAACATTCAGGCCAAAGGCGACAGTGAATGGACTGTTATTCTTCGGAAATCTCGGTGGGCAGCGCTGGCTGTTTGCGCACCCGAGGTCCTGACCTTGTTCGCCATCATGCAGTGGAATGCGGCCAACCTCTCTGTCGCTGAGATGAACCGTCTCGGGTATCTAGGCTGGACCAGGGTCCACGCTTTCTATGCCAACGCTGGTGGCTTTATCCTCCATGCGTCCGATTTCCCTCCGTTCCCAATCAACGCAACATCGATCCACTATCTTTGCGGGAAGGGACTTATCAAGCCTCCCTCGATCTCTAAAGGAGAAATCTGGGACAGAAGCAAGGCCGATCGTTTCGCGAAAGGAGTGGCATTCCTACAGGCCGGTTGGCTTCTTGTTCATATCATCGCTCGCAAGGCACAAAACCTCCCCATAACTCCTTTAGAGGTGTTTACAGCTGCTTTCATCATCCCAACCTTGGCAACGGCATATTTTTGGTCGAGCAAACCCCAAAATGTCGCCGAACCCACAGTCATTAGAGTCGATTGGACCATATCGGAGCTTCTCATTGGCGCTGGAGATGTTGCAAAGGAGCCTTATTGCGATACACCGATGGACTTCGTCGAGAAACCTGTATGGCAGGGTTGGAGTAGGCTCTCATCCCTCCGTCATTTCGGTGGACTTGAGAAGCGGCCATTGGTCCGGATACCGAATGATTACTCGCCACCTCCGCCGACCGGGAAAGAGGCAACAATTGTGTGGGTTGTCTCAGTAGTTCACGCTGTGATCCACCTCACTAGTTGGTCATACGAGTTCCCCACCAATACCGAACGCATCATCTGGCGGATTAGCAGCGTCACTCTGCTGGTAGTGATGGTTATTGGGGGTTTGGTACCGGTAATTTCTACGCGGCCGTGGTTCGACTTCAGTTTTAGCCTCCTTTGGATTTGGTCACTGGAAGCAAAGAAAAAGACATGGGCGAGGAAATGGCTGTTCAGAGTAGTGGCGGATACGGCATATGTCACTTATACCATTGCCCGTATTATGATCTTTGTTGAAATGTTCATGGCGCTAAGGGCAACGCCGGTTGATGCTTATAAGGACGTTGACTGGACATCGTTTTGGCCACACGTCTAATTGGAGCATTGGATGAAACCATGTATAATTCTATGTTTAATTAATGAAAAAATAAATGAATAACGAAGCTGCTAGCTGTAGGTCTTAGCGAGTCGAGTCGAAAGACGCCTTATATTTCTAATACTAATATCATTTCAGTTATCTTCCATCGCGACCCCATATTCACTCGATGAGGCGAAACTCTCCTCAACATTCCTTCTCAGGCCTCATTCGAGCGACATCATTGGCCATTGTTCTATTAAACATAGCTAGATCTGACTTCAGAAGGTCTGGGGAGGCCTCGGAGACAGCAATGGGTCATAGAGATGATAGTAGATGACACCTTTAAGTTCTACTAGAAGTTATCTTAGTGCCTCGAGGCCAAATATCCGGCGCCTCGGCGCGGGGGTGGTTTAAGAGAAAAGGGTAATTAATCCTTCGTAGACAAAAATAGTTAGATCTTCTACCCGTTACTTTACGCTTCTCCTCTCAGGACTTCACTTTACAACTCTTCGGTCTACCAAGCTCACTGCTTCTTCTATTAATCCTCATCGTATCATCTCTTCCAAGAGAATTACTAGCCCCAAACTAGTTAACGATGTCTCTCGTAATGATTACGGTGAGCAAAAGGGCACTGCAACCGTCGCTCTTTCTAACACTAGAGCCGTAGAGCCGGAGTGAGATAGACGAGGTAAATATTGCAAGTAGAACTAAAATAATAAAACCAATACGTCTTCTTTCTTTCCCCCCAACTAAATTACGGCACTAGTTCTAAACTATAAAAATCTAGCCAACTATTATGAACATCCTCCTTGATAAGTAGACACTCTCATCATCAACCCTCCGCCTTACTTCACCAAGTAGTGATAGTGGCAGCGGCCAACCCGGCCGCCGCTACCATCCATACACCCAATCCCTCCGCACGACCAACAACACCATTTAGTTCACCTGTCTCCTCTGGGCCCCCGACTCCCGCACCAGATTCACTTGTCGCAGTAGGGTCCGGCGCCGTAAAATCACCGGTAATGTGCGCTGCCTTAGCAATGCACTGGGCATGCGCGAGGGTAGTGTTCAGCCAAGGCCCAGCGAGGAACTTGTCAGTCATGGCCTTATACCAGTAGTGCGGGCACTCTGTAGCTATCTCATGGGCTGTGGAGCTGCGATCTGTCCACCATGACAGGGCCGCGCTGGCCCAGGCGGAGTATTCTGGGAGCAGGCTAGGTGGTGCAGCGGTGGAGATGCCACACTGGCGGTCGTACTCAGTAGCAGGGGGACAGTCTAGCGCCGCATCCCCAGTGACTGTGCAAGTTTCTAAGAACAGCTGCTGGCCGTAACGGAGAACCTCGTCTTCCAGGGCCCCGGTTGGCATTGGGAAGTCAAAGTACTGATAGACATTCTCTGTTGCACATTGCCACGGATCGGTTGTACCGGTTGGCTCTTCGGTTGGGAGGATGACGTCGAAATCGATTGATAGATTCTGGGCAGGCACTATAATGGCGCCCTGTAGGAGAAGGATAATGTATAGAGTCTTCATAGTAGGCTGTTGGTCCGGGCAGAGAAATATGTTGTTATGCAGAATAACTGAGAGAACGAAAATAAAAGAGAACGAAAGACAGAAACAAGATCAAGAGACGAACCCGCTAGAGAGGAGAATGGGCGGTTGGTGGGCGGTGAAAACGGATGCTATTCACTGCGCTTCAAATAACGAACGATAACTTCCTTAATCTCCCCTGCAGGGGTTAATTTATTAGCCTCGGCGGGTGTAGAGACGATGCGATGCGCCACCAAATAACATTAATCAAATCTCCCCCACCCCAAGCGAGGTTGCATACATGGTTTGTACTTTGAAGGTAGCCGCCCCACTGTGACCCATCAGTTCACACTCGAATTACCCCTGTCCAGTCTCTCCCACACCATCCTCGGTATACGAAACTTGTCTACTCGACATCAGGACCCTCTTCTCCCGGATAACGCTCCTTCAATGCTTTGTGCACGGCCTTTAGGCACTCTTGCTTCCGATACCGGCCCAGGTCCGGCCAGCCGTGTTCGCGGTAGATGCCCTGAACTAATTCGAGCATCTCATTATCGCCTTTGGTTGCATCCTTTACCGTCTGAGAACTAATAGGGACATAGTTGAGCTCTCGAAACTGGTCCTTCAGAATCTCAAAAAAATCCGGGATGGACCAAGCCCGTGAATCCCCGCGCCACCCAGCCTGCTCCTCATCACCCTCTAGGTAGTCGTAGGGATCATCAAACACAGGCTCTCGCGATGGGTTGAACTTGATCTCATCGGGGCACTGATGCCAGAGGATAATGCCAAGTTTCGTATCGACGAGGAAGAGCTCAGCACCATCGCCATTTGTTAGGCTAATAACATGCGGGGGTAGGACTTCACAGAGCTCGTCGCCTTCTGTGACTAGCCGGAGATCGTCGAAGTCCTCTTCGCCATCAGCAGCAAGACTTGCAAGGGCCGGCCAGTCGGCGAAGTGGGTCCTCGGGGAACCCTCAGGGTCGGTGTCGTCGAATTCACGGCGTATGTAAGGGAGGTGGCGCAGAAGTTCAAGAACTTCGCTTGTCTTATCCATATCCTGCAGGGCATCGATGGTAGGCCAGCCGCCAGGAGGAGCCTCAGCAACGACGGACTCGTCTAAGTACATTTTCGTCAGGAATTGGTAATAGTCACGGACGGCGGCGATGGATGCCTGGCGTGAGTATCGAATGTCACAAAGGCTAGGCATTTTCTGTTGGTTCTTTCGCCTCTGCGGATTCTATCGGTTTCGTGGGTGGTAAGGAGGAAGAAGAGGAGGAAGAGTAGGGGAGAATGAGAAAGTAAAATTGAGGGGTTTTACGGACAGGATCACCTCGTCCTATTTCGGGATGAGGCCATCACGATAGTATGCAGGGGTTAACTCCACCGTACCTACTACCAAAGAGTGGGTGGGAGAAAGCTGATTGCGAGAAAATGGTGACCGGAGTTCGATTCCTGTAACTCCGCTCTTGCAGTTACATATGGAAGTGGGCCACTAATAGGATGACTTTTGCTCCTTGTGAAAGTATGATTTGTTTACAATACTACCTCGGTCCAGTGGTTGGTATTAATGCTCGAGACCAATTAAACTGGAAGGGAATTTTGCTGTCACATTGACGATCCGGCCCGCAAGGCCCGCACCGCCCCGCATGATATTGGACCCTGTTCGTACGTTACAGCCTAAAGTTTACCCTCGTGTACTTGCACTTCAAGTTATAGATAGCTCCCCATAATTGGCGCCGAAGATGCAACACAGCTTGACTCTACATTTGTATATTGCTACCTACTTCATATCACTCTATAGACCCACGGGTAGCAGTAACGGAAATTATTAATAGGATTAGGAAGATATGGCTTCTTCGCATAGTATGAATGATGTCGGTCTAAAGAGGCTCGGCTACTCCCTGGACTCAGATCGAGGACCTAAGTATCCTATCAGCATAGCGTCCGCCCTCCTCTAGTATCATAGGCCAACCTTTATACAGGCCTAAGGCAGTAAGACCCAGTAGAAAAGGATAAACCATAGGACATCACTAACTAGTAAGGATAGGACTAACAGGACTAATAAACAATCCCCTTACTCTACTAGAGACTAGTAGGATTAATAACTAATCTATTATAGTCTAATAAATAAGACTAAGCTTAAAGAGAATTAGTTTTAGAAAGAGCTTAGAAGGGAAATATCTATATAAACTATAAGTTCTATTATATATTTAATTTATTTTCTAAAATCTTTTAGTAATTAATTTAAATATAATTATATTTTTATATTTAAATATATATTTTTTATTAATATCTTATAAATATTATTTAATTATTTTATTTTATTATTAATAGATAATTATTTTAATTTTAATATTAATTATATTTATTTAATATTATTAACTTTTAATAGTAAAATTATAATATATTAATTATTTTTATTTAGTAAATAATTTTATTAAATAGTATTATTAATATTTAAAAATTATAATATTTATAAAAAGAAAAGTTTTTATTATTTTAAATTTTAAATTAGATAATAAAATTAAAATAAAGGAAGTTACCATTTTAATTATAAATATAAAATTAAATTTAAATAATAAATAAAACTATAATATTATTATTAAAAAATTATATAATAAAATTAATAAGTAAAATATTAAAATAAAAATAGTTAATAATTTTATAATATAATAAAATAAAAAAAATTTAAAATTTAACTAATAATTTACTAGTATAAAATAAGTAATCTAATAAAATATAAATCTATAAATTAGATAGTAAATTACTTAGTTAAAAAAAATAATCTAATAATTAAATATTAATATTATAGTTTAAGAAAGTAAAATATTTTTTATTATAAACTAACCTTTATATAAGTCTAAAGTAGTAAGACATAGTAGAAAATAATAATAGAATAGCTATATATAGCTATCTAGTAAGTATTAAAAAGTAATTAGAAGCTTAAAAAATAATTAATAATAATTACCTCTATAATTACTTTAATTACTAAATAATTAATTTTAATTAATTATAAATAAGCTTTAATTACTTTAGAAGAGCTTAAAAAGGAAATATCTATATAAACTATAAATTCTATTATATATCTAATTTATCTTTTAAGATCTTTTAATAGTTAATCTAAAAATAATTATATACCTATACTTAAATATATACTTCTTACTTATATTTTATAAATACTACTTAACTATTTTACTTATTTTAAAATAAATACTTTATAACTTTTATACCTATAGACCTATTTAATATTTAGTAATATTAATATTAAGATTATAATATATTAACTATTTCTATTTAGTAAGTAACTTTATTAAGTAATATTACTAATATCTAAAAATTATAATATTTATAAAAGGAAAGGCTTTTACTACCCTAAACTTTAAATTAGATAATAAAATTAAAATAAAAGAGATTATTATTTTAGCTATAAATATAAAATTAGATTTAGATAATAAATATAATTATAATACTACTATTAAAAAACTATATAATAAAGCTAATAAATAAAATATTAAAATAAAAGTAATTAATAATTTTATAATATAATAAAATAAAAAAAACTTTAAATTTAATTAATAATTTACTAATATAAAATAAATAATTTAATAAAATATAAATTTATAAATTAAATAATAAATTATTTAACTAAAATAAATAATTTAATAGTTAAATATTAATATTATAGCTTAGAAAGATAAAATACTCTCTATAATTTTTTAATTTATAATATTTAAGCTTAAGATTATAATATTAAAGAAGTATAAAAGAAACTAATAATAATTTTAAAAATTTTTAATTTAAATAAGAATTTATTTATAATATTATAATAGTTAGTTTTATATTAAAATAAATAAGATTATTACTATAGCTTAATATCTTATAAAAGATATTTTCTTAAAATTTAAATTTATTTTTTAAAACTATTTAGAAAATAATAAAATTATATAAAAAACTAAAATAATTAAGATCTTTAAAGATTATAAAATATTTAAAAAAGCTTTTAAAAAAGCTTTTAGAAAACTAGATAAATAATAAGCTATAATTTAGTAATTAAAAACTTTATATTAGAAAAGCTTAACTACTAAGTATACTATAAAGTTTAAATAGATTATAATATACTTTAATTAAAATAATAAATTACTAATAAATATCTTTTATAATAAATTTAAAAAAAAGTTAAAAATAAACTTTATAAAATTAAAAGATTTATATAATTAAGTAAATATATAAAAAGTACTATTAAGATTAATAGTTAACTATATAAGTAATAATAGTAAAAGTAAAAGTAAATCTTTATTAAAAATTATAAGCTCTAAATATTTACTAATATTAAGTTTAAATAAAGTAATAGTATTATTTTATAAAAAATATATTTAAAACTTATAAAGTTAAAAGTAAGTAATAAAGATATTATTTTTAATATTTTTAAGAATAAAATTAGAAAATATTTTCTATATAATAAGTTTAGATATTTTATATAAAAATATAAAAATAAAAATAAAATAAAAAACTAAAAAGAAAAGAAATCTAATTAAAAACCTATATTTAAAGGAAAAATATAATAATTTAGAGCTAGTATAGTAGATTATAAGTTTCTATTATAAATTATATACTATAATAATAATTATAGTATATACTATAGTAATAAAGATAAAATAAGATATTATTTTTAAAAACTTTAAAGTTTTATAATAATAAAGTAAAAAAATATAATATTTAAAAAAGAAACTAATAAAGAAAATATTAATACTTTAGAACTCTTAAAATAAATTAAAGAAATCTAAAAGAAACTACTAAACTAATATAAAACTATTAAGTAAAAAGATTTATTATATATTAAAATATATAATAAAATATACTAATACTATTATAAAAGACTAAGATCTTTATAATAGCTAATATATAAGTTATAATTAGAGAAGCTAGTAAAAGAAAAAAGTAAAGAAAACCTCTATTACTAACTTATTATTTAAATCTTTAGAAAACTTATAAACTTTAAAAAAGAAGAAGCTCTAAGCTTATAGAAAAAAAATATAGAAAAAATATTAATAATAGAGAAAGGAATAAAAAAAGAAGTAATAAACTTATATTAAAAAATAGTAGATATTTAATTAAGTAAAAGAAATAAAAGAAAGTAAGACTTTTTATTAAAAACTTAATAAATATTATAATAAAAAGCTAGTAGATATTATAAACAATTTTCTTAACTTCTAAATATAAATTAACTAACTATATAATAAAAATAAATAGATTTTTAGATAAATCTATAACTTAAAAAGATAAGCTAACTTTATTAAAAAAAGAAAAGTTAAAGTAAGTAAAAATATAAAATAATTAAAAAAAAATTAATATCTTTAAATAAAATAATAATAAAAACTTTAATAAATTAAAATAACTATAAAATAAAGATATAAAAACTTTAAAATATTACTTTAAATAAAAAGCTAATAACTTATAAGATTTTATTAAAAGTATTAGTTAAAAATAAAATAAGATTATTAAATATTAGCTTTAAAATAAATAGAAAATATTAAAATTTAAATAATAATAGAAAAAGTAGTAAGCTAAATTAGAAAAGCTATAGAAAATAATAAAAATCTTTTAATAAAATAATAATAAATAGTAAATAATCTTAATAAAAATAATCTAAAAATTAAAACTAAAACCTTAAAAGCTATTATAAAAAATAAATATTATAAAAAGATAATAGATCTAATATTTTAAAGTACTAGTTACTTTAGTAAAATAAAAGTTTATAGTTTTACTAAATAATAAAATATAAAAAAACTTTATTTTATTTATTATTATTAATAAGTTAAAGCTTTTATAGATTATAAAAAACTAGCTTTATACTTTTAATATATATAATAAAATATTAATTAAATATAAAAATAAAATAGTAAATATTAAAACTATATACTTTAATATTATTATTATTAAATAATATAACTATATTTTTTTTAATATTATTAAAATTATTAATTATTTAATAATATTAAAAATACTATAGCTATAAATAAAAAACCTATAAATTAATTAAGTAACTAATTAGCTTATTTAAAAAGAGACTAAGTAAGGCCTAGAGAATAACTTAGCCTCTAAAAAGTAATAACTAGAAAAGTTATCTTTAAGTAAACTAAAAGCCTTTAAAATAATAATATATTTTAAAGTACTTACTATAAAAGATTTAAATTACCTATTAAAAAAAAGAAAATATAAATAAATATATATAATAAAAGCTATTATAAGCTTTAAAACTAAGTTAATAATAGATAAGATATTATAATATATATTAAAAAAATATTAAAAGTATAGTAAAGTATTTACTAAAGAATTAGATACTAGGCTACTAGAATATAGCTAGTAAGATTATAAGATATTATTAAAAAAATATTAAATTTAAATTTATACTTATTTATAATTTTAATAAAATATAACTTTAAATATTATAAAAATATATTAAAAA